>CM038792.1:320024009-320116739 GCA_021764765.1 Vicia sativa | reverse complement strand
TCCTATGATGAATAGAGGCGTCGTATCCTGAGCAGTGGGGCTGGATTTCCAATTAGAAAGATCCTTATGGCGTTGATATCAACGAAATTTGGGACGTTGGGAAACAACACCAATCCATAGAGTAGAGCCAAAATGGCTTCAAAGCTACCGTACTAAACCCGAGAGAATTTAAGAGCCTTCTCCATTAGGAACTTTGAGTCGAGTCTAAGAGTTTCCTCGGTAGTTGGGTTTTGTCTATCTCGGTTTCTTTATGTGAGTCATTGTTGTAATGATGATGACTTGAGAATGGCTTCAAACCATTGAAAGGCACTTTAAATCTTGAGATACCTAGGATGTCGCGTACTCTTCCAAAGTAGGCATCGGCGATAATAGTGGAAAGTGAAGCGCGATAGTTGGATCGTAAAAGCGAGCAGTTTTGAGAAGTCCTTCGTCAACGTTAGCGTTCGAGAAGAGTTAAAAGAGTTCCATAGCGTTTTACGAAATCGGGGATCTTCACCAATCTAACTCTTTCAATTTTACTGCAGAATTCTAAAGCTATCTTTTGGTGAATCTTCCTCGGCGTCAATCACTCACAACCTAAAATATTTTACAAAGAAAAAATCTCTAAATTCTTTGGAAATTGGAAGAAAAGTTTTTTGTATGAATGAATGAATGCATGAATCACGGCAAACATGGTTAGTAGTTATACACCGGATCAGCGTTGAAGTCACGAGCATGAACAGCGATAAGAATCAGCGTGGTTAAGTTCTAAGGGCTTATTCATACGTGAAGCGGGTTCTGCGATATCGGGCTCGGCCTCTTTTGAAATATTATCGGTTGTGGATTACTGGTGTCGATAATATTTTCAAGAAAACTCGCTTTGATCGTAGTCTCGCATGACAATTACTCTAGACTCACGCGAATAATCTACGCTACATCCTAATGGCGGGAGGGTTTATGTGTTCTCATTTCCGACTTCTTAGTTTCTGAAAATCTGATGTCTTACATGATTACTAAGCTAAACACAATACCCCAAGATAACCTCCAGCAGGCGGGAAATATGAAAGCATTGAAGCTGCTCACGTATTAATATCTCCACCTAAATCTTAAAAGTGTTTCTTAAATGGGTTAGTTTCTTTCCATCGGATAGTATGAAACACACAATAAAGCAGATATATATGCAAAACATAGCTTATCCCTTTCTTTTCTCTTTGAAAATAAAAAACTTGGTGCTCTCGAGACCAGCGTAGTTTTCTTTTTTGAAAATCAAAGTTTGCGTCTCCCCAGTAGTCGCCATTTTCTGTTGGCGTTAAAGGTGGCCAGAGGATCGAGCGTGAGTTCGTTCTACAGCGCGTGTGATTTAAATCTTTTGATTTGTTTATAAAGATGCCGCATGAGCATCAAGCTTTATTATTTTCAACACAAGAAAGATTATTTAATGATTATGAAAAAGGGAAAATGAAATACCCTCGATTGATATTGATATGCGTGTGACTAAGCCTTGAACTAGGCATAGCGCATTAGGGAATACGAGTAAGGAGTTGTTATATAAAGGAATAGATGGAGCACCCTAATTATATGTAGTTATCTGACTTTATATATGAATATATTTGATATGTTTGTGTGTTTTAATTTGCTATTTCTAAGATTGGGAAAGTTTCTCTTTGGGATTATAAGAAGCGTAGATTAGGTGGGATCTAGTGTTTAATATTATTGTGCTCATAAAGATGCATGGATCTTGCATACATATCCGTAGTGGGAATCGAGCATTTGTAGCTCGGATCTAAAGGATCTATGGTTTGTTGGTGCGGAGAAAAGTTTGCTCGCCGGATGAGACCTTGTGCCTACGTATTCTCGAAAGGATGTTGAGAAAGTCGGACGATCGTAGTTCCCACTTATGCTAGTGGAAACAGCGGGATGTTAGTAGAGACGGACAAATGTCATCTTAATGAAAAATGTATCTAATCTATTTCATCACATACATTTTGAAAAGTTTGCTTGAAATGAAATCTTTCATCGTAAGTATTAGGTGTTTTGCTTGAGTGTACAAGCGTTACCACTTATGTTTAAGAAAGATGTTTGAAAAAGATGATTGAATCTTTTAAGTGTAAGCATTAGGTGTTTTGCTTGAGTGTACAAGCGTTACCACTTACAATTAAGATGTTTTTTGTTTGAAAGCAGTTTGAAAAGAGTTTTGAAAAGTTTTATTTGTATGTGATGTGATAGATTAGATACTTCTTCCATAGAGATGATAGATGTCTAAATCTCAGGAGAAATTTATTGGATTAAAGGGATGCTTTTAAAGCCATGGGTCCTTGTATTGTAAGCCCGAAGGCGGCATTAAGGGTGAGGGATCATCGGTCCTTGTAAAGCTCGAGAGGAAGGGATATGGCTGTTTTGTGTTAAAGGGATTTCAGAAAACCATCCTTTTGGAAATAAGAGCAATTTCAAAATTTTACTCTGCGGGATTTGAAAGTGATTTCATAGAAACCATCCTTCGGGGTTCTATCTTAGCGTGGGTGATTCTTTGTATTGGGAGCCCAATAGGAGTGTTAAGAGATTTCTGTCTCTTTCATTGTATGATGCCCGAGGCTAAACTCAACAAGGAGTTCTTTTGAGCGAAGCCGAGGAGGCTAACTCAGCGGGGAGTGTTGTCTTATATGAAGCCTAAGCGGAGTAACTCTGCGAGGAGAGTTTCTTTAAAGCCCAGAGAAGGCTAAACTCAGCGGGATGAGTCGTCTTGTATGAAGCCCAGCGGAGGCTAAATTCATCTTGGTGATGAATTGTCTTGTATAAAATGACGGAGGCTATGTGAGAACTTATTGATTAGTCTAATTGTTATGTTATAATTAGGTTGTATAAACAAGTGTGTGTGTGTGTGTGTGTGATATGTATTCAGGAGTTTATGAAGGAAATATAAACAATGCATTATGTTTATTTGCGGGGAGTTTATGAAGGAAATATACAGTATGCGTGAAGCGAGCGTTTAAAGCAGTATGACTTGATTATTTACAAGTTTGATTTTGAAAGGAGTGAGTATGTACGAGCGAGTTTTTATGTCTGAGATAAAGATGGATGTACATAGGAGGGTTGGGACTTACACCGTAAGGTGGCCCATTGATTTGAAAGTATTTTCACGAAGAATAATGTTTCTTTCAATACCAATGGTATTCGGTGTATGTCAGATAAAGCGAAAGCGAAAGATCGAAGTTTATACGTAAAAAGTATTTCAAAAGTATACGTATTATGTCGGATAAAAGTTTTTGTATGAAAAGTATTTGATATGTACAAAGTATTATGTACACAAAGAATGTTATGGGACTTACGATGAGGAGGCCCATTGGTTTTGGCAGTTTCTGAAGAATAATGCTCCTTTCAATACAAATGGTATCGGATTGTATAAACAAGCGAATGAAAACAAGCGGAAGAAGTTTGTTTATGTTTGATTATTAACAAAGATGTTTTGAATATGTACAATGAAATTTAGATATGTACATAAAAATTTTTATGATGGGACTTACAGTGAGAGGCCATGATCGATTGAGAAATTCGAGAAAAGCAATTCGGTTTTATCGTTGAAATCGGATCGATCATGGCAAAAGATGTAAGTTTGATGAAAAGTTTTAAAGATGATTTGAAAATGTTTTGAAATGTGAAGTTCATTTATGAGAAGTTTTAAAAAAAATCGGAAGTCGAAAACATGAAAAATTCACCTTAAAAGGAGGTTTGAAAAAGTGTTCAGAACGTCGTTTTCGGCTTGATTAAAATTTAATCGGATGAAAGTTTTTTACGAAAATTTTTATCACAAAATAGATGTATTTATTGACAAGTGTTTAAAAAATCATCTCAAAATGAGAAGTTTTGATTGGCCAAAAAAAATTGTGAAAGTTTGATAAAAAAACATGAAAAAATTGAAGTTTGTAAAAAGAATGGTCTTGCTGGGTTTTGAACCCATGACCATTGAGTGGGACGCGTGGCAGGAAGAACTTAGGACCAAGCCGGGAACCACTAGACCAAGCAGCGTTGAGCTGTTTAGTGGACTAACACAGCGTTGATATAATATTGGATCATTTGAAAATTTAAATTTTGAAGAACACGAGAACAGCATGTGATCCACAGGTTTACATTTTGATTTTGAATCACGAATTCAACCTAAAATCTTAGTTTCTCCATGAAATTGAGTGATGTAAAGATCAATCTTGCTCGATTTTGAACAACGAACACGATGGCGTTTGTTAATTTCATTTATTTTCGATCTATCATGTTTTGCTTTACGAAAAAGAAGAATCCTAAAACTAAGAAATCAAATTAAATTACGTGTGATTGATGATTGTTTGATTTTGTTGAGGGTTAACACTCGTTATTAGTCGAAAACAAATGGCGTGAGTTTTTCAATTGGTTCAAGAATATGGATATCCAGTTCGTATGTATACACGGAAAGTGAGGATCAACGATGCTAGAGTGTTTCTAATTCTTGTTTCTTGATCATTTAAGCTTCATTGGCATGTATGGATCTTGTGAGGATAGCACCTTGCTTTGAACTTGCTCGATCTCCCCTCAAGTCAACTGCGATCAGCTCAGCGGGGAACTCGAAATTGATGTTAATGGGTTCTGATTGTTGTGATTGATGCGCATCGTGTCTATGATGTATATGGATCGTGTTTGAATTATTAGAACAACAATTGATCAAGCGAAGCTGGAATTGATTATAAAGCGGTTTGAAGTTTTGAAAAAATGAAAAGTGAAAGCTGGTTTTACTTGATTTGGTTGATTTTAAGTTTGGAACAAGTTTAATAATGATCATGAAACATGTTTGACACCAAATTTCATCATTGTTTTGCTCGAACTCAAAATGCTATGTTTCTCAATTTTGCACTAATTGCTTGATTTTCAAGAAAGTGAAAAGCATGAATTTGTATTATTTTTGGTGTCCATTTAGGCTTGAAATGTGATCCTTTTATAGGCCAAAAGTTCGATCAAGTTAGGCAAGTGTCCATGGCTTTTGGTGATTCAAAGTTACCTTAAGGGTAAACATGACTTTTGCAAAGGAAAAGGACCTTCCTTTTTCACCATGTGCTATATTTTCACAATTTGATCCAATCTTCAATTATATCCTCTAGGCTGATATTTATCAGTTCATCCATCCACTTGGCAAGGTTAGAAAGCTTCTAGATGAAGAAACACAAAAATGACCTATAATTTGATGTTTTGATCTTTGAAAATCAAGTTTCATGAGGCATTATGTTTCAATTTCAAAAACATAGCTAGACTCCATGGATTTGAGAGTTCTTGGACATTTTGGAAAGATTTTTCCATGATCTACAACTTTCATGTTTTGAGTTTTTTCCAATTCAAAACGGATCTAGGTGAAAAAATGGCATGAAGTTTGAAAAAAATAAGAAATTTCAACACTTAGAAAATTTTCTAAGTGTGAAAACTTTTGACTTTTTGTTGACTTTTTTAAATTCTTGATTTTTTTATGATCAAGATGGATCATTTGAAGTATTTTGATGATGGAAAAAGTTTTGTTTTGAAAAATTTGACCAAAAGTCAAAGTTTGACTTTTCTGTGCAGATGAAATTTCATCAGATGTTTAAAAGCAGTGATGAAGTCGTGAACTCGTGATGATTTGAATTGAGAAATTAGGTCAGAGAGGTTATATCTAAGATGTGATTACCAATATCTATCCAAAAAGTCATCCCTTGCTCAAAAAGTCGAGAGAATTCTCAAGCGATCAAAACCACAATTGAGTCGATCCTCGATTGATACATGAGAAAAATTTGATATCGATGATCTAAAGTTAATGATTTGATCAAGATAGATCAAATAAGATGAGAAAAACTCAAACCCTAATTGATTGCCTCTTGAATCGGATGAAAATGATAAAACCTAATTGACTTTTTAGAATGCTATACGATTAATCTTTGTCTGAGCGTATTTATGCTGATGATGCAAATGCGAATGGTATATTAGGTCAAATTTGGGGTATGCTACCGACAGTGGAAAGTATGACTACATGGTGAAGTATTACATTCTGAGAGCTACAAAGATTCCTATTGAAGATGTTAAAAATGTGGGATGGGTGACGACTTCGAGGAAGACTATCTTTGTTAACACCATAAGTTTCCTCTGTTGATCCATGCCTGGGTGGCACCTCTCATCATCACTTCTCCCGGACCGTTCCATATTCCCCGACAAAGCTATCCCTTGGAATTATGGATCGATGTTTACTATCATGGCGTCAGCAAGACCACCGACCATTGAAGACCTTACAGTTGAAGTTTCCATTCGACATTGACAACATCAGGATCCAAGGTGACGAGGCAGGAAGAGTGTTCTCTCCGGATATCTCTCCTCCGAAAGACACGCGACTCCAGCTACGCATTCGGCTACTCGACCAATATCGGCCCGAGAGGAAAGAACCCGTGCTTTCATACTTTCGACGGAAGTACCAAAGTTATTGAAGCCACCTCGAACAAGAAATGGAGGAAATCACGAAGATTATCAGAAAAGTGACTACAATGTTGTGGAAGCGGTTGGGACGAACTCAGTCCAAGATCTCATGCTTGCTCTACTCTTGTGCTCAGAGCTCATGCTAACGCCTTGGTGAAGTTTAGAAGAATGCTCACGTCTTATGAACTTCTAAGACAATTTGAAGTTTGTGTACTTGACAGCAGCCTAGGCTTCTCGGCCGATTTGACTCTGCGGAAAGAAACACAACAATTGCACATCTACATTGAATGCAAGGCGTTACATTATCTCATGTGTTGGTGGATCTTGGTTACTCAGAACATCCTACGAAGATCGCTTTTGATCGACTTGATGTTGAAGGGTTAGTTACGAGACCAGCGACATCATTGTGAGCTTTGATGGTTCTAAAAGCGATACTTGGAGAAACTCTGCACTGTGAAGTCGGTTCCCATTTTTGATTCCACTTTCTTTGTCATGGACATCCGTCATTACTCTTACCTACTTGGGCCCTTGGATACATGGAGGATGGCGTACCTCTACTCTGCGCCAGTGAAGTACCGGTGAAAGGAAAAGTTGTTACGGGTGTGTGGTGAAGAGCATATGGAGTCATCTCGATCATTAGATACCTCGAGATGGAGGGTGAATTCTTTGAGACTCCTGTCAAGCTTTTGAAACAATCCCAGTCGTGCCTATTGACTCTCACAGACTCTGAAGTTACAAGCTCCTCCTAGAATGGCCTTCTGAAAGATGCTGTTGAAGAAGGTAGTGCTATTTGGGGTCGACTCCCGTCTTCCTTTCAAGTTTGACAAGGCGGTTTAAACTTCCATCAAAGGTCGGGAAGATGATAGCAGCGTGCCGACCAATCTCCTTTCCGCATCAGCCAGTGGAATCCATGATATGAAGACAACAGTGACAACATCGGCAAGTGGATCTTCGACTCCAGACAACACTTTCGGCAATTGGAAGGCGAAGGCGTTATACCAATCTCCCTTAGACGGGGTAATGGCTCTTGTTTTGTTTCTTTTCGTATTTTCTATGTTTTGAACAATAGACTCTAAAGCCTAGTGCCTTACACATCATGGCTCGTTGTGCGGGTTATTATCACATCGTTTGCATATTTTCATTCAATAAATTGTTGGACTTTTACAATTGTGTTTTCTTTCTTTTACTTTATCACCCTTCAAAAGCTATGTGTTCTTACACACACCACGTGATACTAGAGAATCACTCGAGATCTAGTTAATATGATTATGCTATTGCTAAATATGACTTGATAATCCGATCTACCAAGCCGAAGGCGAAAGTGAGGAAGATTGTGAAGTGCAGGAGAACTTGTCGGGGCTTCTGAGAAGATCGAGTTATCAACCACGAAGGAAAGTTGAGGTTGTGAATTTGGGTACTGCGAAAGCAGAAAGAGATCAAATGGAGGCGGTCTTGAGCAGTGTTCTGAAAGTTTGGTTCGGATGCTACGAGACTACGTTGAGGTTTTGTATCATACGAAGACACTGGTTTAGATATTGATATTGTGGTGCACGGTTGCCAGCGAAGAGGTTTTCGGTGAAATAGAAGATTAAATCGCATCGTCTGGGATGTCAGAAAATCAAAGCCAAGTTATGAAAGCGATTCAACGGGTTTCTTAGCCGTTACTTATTAGCGGTGGGTTGCAAATGTGGTTCCGTACCTAAGAAGGATGGTAAAATGCAGAATGTGTGTGATTAGGAGAGACGAACAAAGCAAGTCCAGAAGATGATTTCCCACTTCCTCGTATTGATGTTACGGTTGACAACACCGCTCGGCATAAAGTTTTCTCCTTCATGGATGGTTTCTCAGGTTCAATCGGATCAAAATGGCTCACGAAGACATGGAAAAGACTACTTTTGTTACGGTGGGGCACTTTACATTACAAGGTTATGCCGTTTGGATTAAAACGCAGCGCCACCTATGTCGTGCTATGGTGACATTATTCCATGACATGATTCATCATGAGATAGAGGTCTCGTCGATGACATGATAGCTCGATCCTGGGCGAGGAAGAACACCTTGATCATTCTGAAAGCTATTTGACGAGTTGAAGAAGTACATCTTGAGACTTAATCCTAACAAGTGCACTTTTGGTGTCGGATCCGTAAACTCCTAGGGTTTGTTGTCGATGGTAAAGGTATTGAAGTTGATCCGGTAAGGTTAAAGCTATTCGAGATATTGACTCCCTTTTAGAAGGAAGTCGGAGGTTTCTTGGGCGTTTGAACTACATTGCGATTCATTGCACACCTAAGCTTGTGCCAATCTTCAAGTTACTAAAGAAAGATCGGTGGTAGAATGGAGCAGCGATTGCGGATCGCTTTTGACAAAATCAAGTACCTACAAAATCCTCCTTATCGATGCACCTCCGAAGAAGACCTCTTATCATGTACCTAACGGTGTTGGAGAACTCGATGGGGTGTGTGTTGGAACATGGCAGATGCAGTCGAAAAAGCATGCAATATACTACCTCGGCAAAATTTTACCGTTGTGAAACAAGATACTCACAACTAAGAAAACTTGCAACGCTTTGGCTTGGGCTGCTCGCATGACTAAGGCAGTATATGTTGACCCACACTACCTTGTTGATTTCAAAGATGGATCGATAAAATACATATTTGAGAAACCAACTCTTCTCTTATCGGCCTAAGATGAATGGCGCGATGGAAGCCCAACAAGAACATTAAGAAGATTATCTGAAGATGATAGTGACTTACAAAGATTGGCATGAGATGTTACCATTTGCTCTTCATGGTTATCGCTTTTCTGATCTGGACATCCACGAGGGCAACCCTTCTCTTGTTGCAGTATGGAAGCCATCACACCGAGATCTGATACCCTCGACGAGTCCTCGGGGGCTGAGTTAAGCGAGCGATTGGGTCGAGACTCGCCTTGACGAGATTAACTTGATTGATGAGAAGCGACTAGCGTCCATCGCCATGGACGGTTATCATAAGCGAATGATCGAGCATTTAACAAGAAGGTCGAAAGTATACCAAGTCGGTGATTTAGTAGTCAGCGCATCATTCTTCCAAGGTGATCGAGTGTGGACTCCCTATGAGGACCATTTGTAGTCAAGCGGTATTTTGGCTATGATACTTAGCACCATGGACGGTGAAGACTTCCACACCACTGTGAGCGAGATATAGTCAAAAAATTACGCATAAAGAGACCACTAGGTCGGCGAACCTAGGCAAAAATAAGGGCATCTGGCAAACCAAAGGGTTGGGCAAAAGTTAAGGATATATATAAAACATGTACACGGCAAGTGAAAACACGGCTTGGGCAAAAAGGGTATCGGTGGTGAAAACCGAGGCGGTCTAGAGCAAAAGTTAGGGATATAAGCGTCTGCGTCTCTTCTTCGATCACCTACCTACTATTACTACAATCGGCATTCAAGATTCAAATGGCGAATCAATTCATTCACTTTCTCTGACGCAAGGAGATGAGATAGTTGAAATATATAGTACTAGCATAGTTGGAACTTGAGATTGTTTCTCATAGCCTCTTTACCTTTCTTGTGTACAAACTACTTGGCCATCGCCACATTTCGAATAAATATGAATTCTTTCTCTTTCAGTTTTCCTTTGTTATTTGCATAAAGTTCAACGTTTGCTTTGAATGATTATATGCATTTGACAATAAGAACTTGTTCGCAAACATACGAAAAGTGAACATACAAAATACTTACTACGGGCTTGAGGAATTGGATGACGCGGTCACCAAAAGCTTTCCCCATGAACACTGATCACCAGGTGTCATTCACCAAATCTTCCCAGTGAGTATGTGTCGATCCACGAGCAATAATTCCACTCAACTAGAATCATGTTACATCGGTCTCAGCGGTAACATTTCATCTCTCGAGATCTCTATCTCCAACAAATATCTCGGCATTCCCCATTTTCTCCGATGATCAGGACTTGGAACACAGTCGGATAGTGCATCGGAGGAAACCTACTCCTCTTATACCTCAGCCAGAGATTACAACGGGCCCCAGATCTTTCTAACCCGGACTCTCGACAAGCTATCAAACGCTCTCCGACGAGATCTACACTTAAAATCCCCGATAGAGTGCCTCCTAATTTCCCAATGGGATCTACACAAGATCCCCAGCGAGTTACTCTCTCGGCCAGATGCGCACATGAGATCCTCAACAGCATGTTTCTCGATCTCTACCAGCCTCAACAATATCAAGGCCCAAGACTTGGTCAGATAGTGCATCGGAGGAATCAAAGTTATCATCCTCCTTTCTTCCCCAAGCAGAGTTTCCACCCACTTCATCCTCCAGCAGAACATTTACATCTTCCTCAAGATGGATATGTTTTGAAATACTACAACATCTAGCATTCATGCATAATATATGCATATTTCATTCATACACATTATCATGCATCATATTTTGCATAAAACTAACGATATTCTATCAAAGTTTCTCTTGTTTTCTCCAAAACAGGTGAAAGTCATTTCCGATGCAAACAGGTTCAGGATTAAGACCCGAATGTAGACGGGAAAACTATCCAAGCAACCACCCTCATTGTTCTCAACAGCGGATCCGGATTAATAGAAGCTAGGCGGGAACCTTATCCGAGCGATCACGGGTTATCCTCCGATAGCAGGCGGTGGATCAACGCTTGATGCCTGACGGAAATATCCACATTTTGTCAACTATTATCCCCTCAGAGTAATCAACACGAAGAACTATTCTGACCCTCTCTTACTATCAACAGCAACTACAGAGTCTGGCGTACGACTCGATTGTCTTGGATGGCATCTTAAGCCCATCTCGAAGCTACTCGACAACATTTCTCCACTTTCGAATCTTGCATATTTGGTTAAAACCAATACAAACCAATAACTTCATTCAAAGATGAGCACAAAGTCTAACGTCGACTCTCTCGGATGGCATCTCAAGCCCATCTCGTTCCACTTCGAAGCATCCATAGAGCCTGGCGTCAGCTCACTCCCCGGCATCAGTCTCTCGGATGGCATCTTAAGCCCATCTCCGCGGTTCCCTATCTATACAACAATCTCGAGTCTAGCATCTGGCTCATTCCCAGAATTCTCAACTTCTCCAAATGGCATCTATAAGCCCATTCCGCATCATCGATCAGCGGTGCAAATTTTCGGTGTACTCGGTGTTCGATCATCTTCCACCTCCAGTCACGAAAGGAAAAGCATGCCAATCTAACCCTTCGGTACAAGAAGATTGAGCAGGGCAGCTGTCATACCCCAAAATTTGCCCTCATGTTTCTCAAGACATTCCATACATCCATACTCAAGGATTCTTCAGAGTTGATCGGATAAACTCTCTGACAATCGACCCAAACTAGGGTTTGGCATTTCTCGAATCAGATGGACTTCTAACACCTCCAATGGTTTTCATGCTTCCTCATATGTTTCAAAGATTCTCCATGTCAAGTTTCAGGCCTCACAAGACAAGTTTCCTCAGACAATTGCTCAGATGGTTGAAAATCAGTTGTATTGGTCAAAAAGTCAAGCATGGTCAACATCTGATCAAACTTCGATTTTGGTCAACATCCTCATTTGAAGTCACATTCATCATTTGATCAAGGGTTGATCATGATTCATCAAGAAAACTCAAGATTTGCTCAAAAGTCGACTTTCCAAATTAGGGTTTCTAGATGAAAAGTCAACTGAACTTTGGCTGATCATAACTTTCTCATACTTTCTCAGAAATTTTTCCACCACCTCTTGTTTTGAAGGAAATTCAATTCTCTGCAACTTCATGTCTCACAAGAATGTCCAACAAATGCTTCATTTGAGAGGTATGGCTCAAAATATTACAGGTCCTTTTCAAAGTCAACAAAAAGTCAACTTTTTGTTTTGAGGATATATTGAGCATGGTAACTCCAATTGAGATGAAACCAAAGACATTGTTTAGAGGACTCTTAGAGCTTTCCAAAAAGTCCAAGAAATCTCAAAAATGTGGAAAATTGAGCAAGTTACACCATTCAGAAGTTGGGGAATTTTGGAAGAATGCACAAAGAGAGATGCTTCTAAAAATCAAATTTTTTGCAAATGGGCTTACCTTTTCTTCATCCAAACTTGTTCCTTATACAATTAGGAATATCCAATCCCAATTCCACGATTTTTTATTTTATTTTTCTATTTAATTTGGAATTTATTCATTTAAATACAAATTAAATTCAAAAATAAAGTATAAAATCAAAATTAATTGCAAAATTGATTTTTATTCCTTCCTTGAGATCCAAGTAACTCACAAAGGCCAGCAAATTTCGAAATTTGATCAATATGGCAAGATTGGATTGAAAATTAATCAAATTTTGAAAATTTGATTTTGTACAAAAATCAAATTTGATTTGCATTGAATATTGATTGATTCTTACCAAAAACCATGCCAAATCCATCCGGTATAAATACATGATGCATACCTATCAAGAAGGCGGAAAAATTGGCTCAAGAACCTAACCTAAAGTCAAAAATTTCGTGCACTTGAAGCAACTAGCGACCATCGATCCGGTGGTTTCAAGCGATTTTGAGGATTCAAACATATTCCTTGACATCTCGGGAAGCATTCGGACCTTTACTTTGCCAAAAACATCAAGAATCGTGAAAACCGAAATTGGTTTGTTCTTGAAATTTCAAAAATCGTATTCTTTCATTCATGCATTATTAACATGATTTGTGTTTGTTTTTGTGATTAGTGGTGTGTTTGCAAGCTTTCTGGGCAATTCAATTGCATTTCCATGGCCTGAATCGTGTTATACCATTGCTAGGGTTTCTGAGGACGATTTAGGGTTTCACAAAATAGGAAAAATTGGACTATGAGACCTGTACCATCGTGTTCGGAATGATCCCAAGAATCGAACCATGCCTTTAGAATTTATTTATATTATGTATGCTGGATTTTTGATTGTAGCCAGGGACATAGCGTCGAGCAATGGCCGACATTGAAGATTCAAAAATTCAAAACGAAGAAGACGATGGATGGCGCGAAGACGAGGCAGTGGGAAAACGACGCGTGTTGTAATCCACTTACTCCGTTCTCAAACACGCTTGCACACTTGGCTCAGTTGGTTAAGGCGTTCACTATTCAGAGATACTCTCCCATGTCCTCAGTTCGAATCCTCCCAGGGCCAGTTTTGTTTTCTTTTTTCCAAACTTCAACTTTTCAATATTTTTCTATTTTCTAATTTATTATAATATTTGCATGTTATTTTAATTATTTTCATAATTTTATTTCTGCATTAAAAAATCATCAAAATAATTTTTTCTTTTTGCATTATTTTCATAAAATCTTTATTTAATTTATAAAATTAAAAAACTTAATTTTGCATGCATATTTATTTTTATTTCTAATTTAGCATTTAAATCACTTTTAATTAGTTTTAGATTACTAAATTGCATCCAAAAAATCCCAAAAAATTATTTTAGCATACTTATATTATTTCCAGCATGTCATATTTTTCCCAATTAAAAAATTGCATTTTTCTAACATTTTTCCTCTTATTTCGATTTCATCTATTTTCCGATTTCTCATTCTATTACAGGTTGATCCGAATCAGATGATTTTTCCTTATCGTTTTTTTTCTTTTTCCAATAATGTATCTGCTTATGGGATGTAATAGTCTTAAATTAGGCTTTTATTTTCTGCATCTTTCAATTATGTATACGCCCAAAGCCATGTAATAGCGTGTATGGCAAGATAAAATTGAACATAGCCCACTAACTTGCAAGATAACATATGAATTTGACACTCTTTCACATGCACCTTAGGGTAATTCTCTCTCGTTGCCTTCACAATTCAAAATGGTCATGTTCCTCGAGCGTAGAGGTATCCTAGCACCGTTGCCTTCAAAAATCATCATAGTCCCTTGATACAAAGATCATAAGACCCACGATGTCGCCTCAGTACATGATCTTGACCCTCGATTGCCGCCTCTGAAAACGATGATAGTCTCTTGAATGTGCTAGGATACCTCCTACAAGTTGCCTTCTATGACCATCCGATGTCCCTTGAATGTCGCTTACATCCAACGAATGGGGTTACCTACCAACTAATGGTATGGATAGCACTATTCTAAAGGAGCGTAAAATAACACGCGACCAATTACGAGTAGGTAAGAAGACTTTTAGTTGCTTTCTCTATCAAAATGCTTTTCACACACACTTTTATCAAAGTTCAAACTCTTTTCAAAATGAAACATTTCCGAACACTTTGTATACATTCCTACATGAATCATTACAAAGTCAAAGCGAAATGCCTTTTTCAAAACATTTTTCAAATACACAGAAAGCACAAGTTTTTCAAAAGTGATCTATAAAGCAACTAAGAGCCCGTAGATAACTACGGATGGAAAGGGGTGCTAATACCTTCCATTTTCATAACTTTCTCCGAGAATCTAACGAAGGTCTTTTTCTGTACTTTTACCTTCCCTTAATTGGATAAAAATAAAAGTCGGTGGCGACACTTGCTATCCGCACATTTGCGATACAAAAATCCAAAAAGTCAGTTCACCGTATTACAACAGGGGAAACCCCTTTCTCTCTCATATATGGTATGGAAGCAATCCTACCTATTGAGGTTTAGATACCCTCAATCAGAGTACTCTAAGATGCAGAGTTAGACGAAGATGAATGGGTCCAGACTCGCCTTGACTAGATCAACTTGATCGATGAAAAACGAATCACAGCCATCTGCCATGGACAAACATACCAGAAACAAATGATCAGAGCTTTCAATAAAAAAGTCAAGCACCGAGTCTACCAAGTCGGTGATCTAGTAGTCAAGCGCATCATTCTTCCACAAGATGATCCCAGGGGCAAATGGACTCCCACATATGAGGGACCATTTGTAGTCAAAACAGTATTTTCTGGAGGAGCTATGATACTAAGAACTATGGATGGAGAAGACTTCCCGCACCCTGTGAATGCAGACATAGTAAAAAAAACTACGCATAAACGAGACCCACTAGGTTGACTAGACTAGGAAAAAATAAGGGCGTCCTGGCAAACCAAAAGGGTTCGAGAAAAAATTAAGGACATATATAAAAAAAAAGTGCACCCGACAAGTCAAAAACCTGCAAAGGCGGCTTGCGCAAAAAAGGGTATCTGGTAGGTGAAAACCGAAAGGCGGTCTAGACAAGCGTTAGGGATTTAAGTTGTTCCTATGATGGCGGCAAGCAAAGAGCTGGTATTTATTTTACCGGTGATATATACCGATTAGGTTATATCATATCATGTCCACAGAGATTGGTTATTGATTCGTAATTCGCCAATTCTACCGTTAATGAGTTTGGGATTAAAAAACTTTGAAAATAAAAGACAAAAAGTAAATGAACAAAAACTATAAAGGATAGACAGCTTGTCTGGAACAAATGAAAACTACCTGTCACAGACTTAAATCTACCACCCATGTCATACTCGGCCTACGATACTCGTCCGTGTCATCACATACCTCTCACAACCTAAGTCATTTCTAACCCAAATTGAGAATCCTCCCGAATCACCTCGATAGCCATGTCTGGCCTATCTCGACAATGAGAAGTCAACTGCGTCACCTCCATACCCATCTCTGGCATACTTCACCAACACAGAGGCATTAAGATCATATACTCTATAGTGAATGTCAGCTCTAAACCCATTTCTAGCATTCAGAAACTAACAGATAATCATCCTAGGAAAGAATCTAAGCGATCTACCTCTAGCAAAGCTCAAATCCATAACATAGTGTAAAAGCCTAAGACAATCACCAACACAGATTCGTAAAGCAAACTTTATATAATGCTGTCATACCCCAATTTTTGACCTAAGATACCACCTTAGGCCAACCGACCTAGCGGGTCTCGTTTATGCGTAGTATTTTTTGACTATGTTTGTGTTCACAGGGTGCGGGAAGTCTTCTCCATCCATAGTGCTTAGTATCATGGCTCCGCCAGAAAATTATGTCTTGACTACAAATGGCCCTTTATAGGTGGGAGTCCATTTGCCCCTAGGATCACCTAGTGGTAGGATGATATGCTTGACTACTAAATCACCGACTTGGTAGACTTGGTGCTTGACTTTTTTATTGAAGGCTTTAATCATTCGTTTATGTTATATATGTCCATGGTAGATGGTTGCGAGCCGTTTCTCATCGATCAAGTTTATTTGGTCAAGTCGAGTCTGGATTCGTTCGTCTTCGTCTAACTCTGCGTCCTTAAGTACTTTGAGTGAGGGCATCTGAACCTCGATAGGTAGAACTACTTCCATACCATATACGAGAGAGAAAGGGGTTTCCCTAATAGATGTTCGTACTGAAGTGTGATAACCGTGAAGAGAAAATGGAAACATCTCGTGCCAATCTTTATATGTCACTATCATCTTTTGTATGATCTTCTTCAGATTCTTGTTCACGGCTTCCACTGCGTCATTAATCTTTGGCCGATATGGAGAAGAGTTGTGATGCTTAATATTGAACTGCGTGGAGAGTTCGGTGATCATCTTGTTATTGAGATTGGTACCATTGTCTGTGATAATCCTTTCGGGGATATCGTACCAACATATGAGATTATGTTTGATGAATCGAGCCACAACATTCTTGGCAGATGAAAAGGCTTCTACCCATTTGGTAAAGTAATCGATAGCGACAAGGATGAAATGGTGTCCATTAAGCGGTAGGTTTGATTTCTCGATCATGTCAATACCCACATCACGAAGGCCACGGGCGGTCGAACATTCATTGGGCGGAGGTGCGTGCACTTTGTGCGTATATTTGGCCTTTGTGACAAGATCGAGCATAGCGATAACAATCAGCTTCCATAGTGGACCAATAGTAACCTACTCTAAAAATCTCCTTAGCAATTGTATGTCTACTGGAGTGGGTACCAAATGTGCCTTCATGTAACTCTTCCATAATTTGTTCAGCTGTTTTCTGATCTACACATCGGAGTAAGGTCAAGTCGTTATTGCATTTGTATAAGACGTCGTTATTGAGAAAGAACTTGGCAACAAACCTTCTTAGGAACTTCTTATCATTGACAGATGCCCCTTTAGGGTATTCTTGAGCCTCGAGATACCTCTTCACTTCGTAGAACCAAGGTTTCTCTTCTGCTCCTGCGATATTAAGTTTGCAACAATATGTTGGTTCGTCCAGTCTTTCAATAGTAATCCGAGGGGCTTCGTTGTCCCATCTGACTTTAAACATAGATGACATGGTAGCTAACACGCCTGCCAACTAATTCTCTTCTCGTGGGATATGCTCAAAAGTGTTTTCTTCGAAGTAAGGGATCAGATTCAACACATGTTCTCGATATGGAATGAGGTTTGGATGCTTCTTATCCCACTAGCCTTTAACCTGACTTATCACCAAAGTTGAGTCTCTGTATACTTGCAAGAATTTGATCCTCTAGTCAATAGCAGCTTTAATACCCATAATGCATGCTTCGTATTCAGCCATATTATTGGTGCAGTTAAAACATAGTCTGGCGGTAAAAGGTGTATGGCCTCCTTTAGGAGATGTAATTACTGGCATGTCGATTTTCAAGCGTTAGAAGCTTCATCGAAGACCATGGTCCATCGGGATCGGCTCGGGTCCTTCATCCGGTCCAAGCTCTTCGTGTCGGTGACTAACATAATATCCTCGTCGGGAACTCAAAATGCCTAGGCGATAGTCATCTACGACTTGATGAGCCAAATGGTCAGCTACCACACTTCCTTTGATGGCCTTCTGAGTAGTATATTGGATGTCGTATTTGGTCAAGATCATTTTCTATCTTGCTATTCTTCCGGAGAGAGCAGGTTTCTCGAATATGTATTTTATCGGATCCATTTTAGAGATCAACAAGGTAGTGTGAGTCAACATATCTGATCTTAGTCGCGAGCCAAAGCGCGCAAGTTCTCTCATTTGTGAGTATCTTGTTTCACAGTCGGTAAACTTTTTGTTAAGGTAGTATATTGCATACTTTTTTTGACCATACTCGTCATGTTGGCCCAACACACACCCCATTGAATTCTCTAATACTATTAAGTACATGATGAGAGGCCTTCCTTTAA
Source organism: Vicia sativa (assembly GCA_021764765.1). Taxonomy (NCBI): domain Eukaryota; kingdom Viridiplantae; phylum Streptophyta; class Magnoliopsida; order Fabales; family Fabaceae; genus Vicia; species Vicia sativa. Next base: position 320,098,256 of record CM038792.1, on the reverse strand, counting down.
CCGGTGGCATCAGGATAGGAGGTTTCTGTAGGTACTGCTAGATTTTGTCAAAAGCTGTCTGGAAATCGTCGTTCCATTCCACTACTTGATTTTTCTTCAATAACTTGAGGATTGGCTCACAAGTAGTAGTTAGGTGTGCAATGAATTTGGAAATGTAATTCAGTCGTCCCAAGAAACCTCTGACTTCTTTCTCGGTACGAGGAGCCGGATTTTCTTGAATAGCTTTGACCTTGGCAGGGTCAACCTCGATACCTTTACCACTGACGACGAATCCCAAGAGCTTTCCGGATCTGACTCCAAAGGTGCATTTGCTTGAATTTAGTCTCAATCTGTATTTCTTCAGTCTATTAAACAGCTTTCCCAAATGATCAAGATGTTCTTCTTCGGTTTGTGATCGAGCTATCATGTCGTTGACGTAGACCTCTATCTCGCGATGGATCATATCATGGAATAAAGCCACCATAGCCTGCTGATATGTTGCGCCAACATTCTTCAAACCAAACGGCATGACCTTATAACAGAAAGTTCCCGACTATGTAACGAAAGTAGTCTTTTACATGTCTTCCGGAGCCATCTTGATCTGATTGTAAGTGGAGAAATCATCCATGAAGGAGAAAACTTTATGTTGAGCGATGTTGTCAACCATAACATCAATATGTCAAAGCGGAAAATCGTCTTTCAGGCTCGCTTTATTCAGGTCTCTATAATCTACACACATGCGCACTTTGCCATCCTTCTTAGGTACGGGTACCACATTTGGAACCTTGTGGATAAATAGCGCTAAGCGATATTGAATTGTTTCATAACTTCGGCTTTAATTTTCTCAAACATCTCAGGATGCATACGATGAACCTTCTGTTTCACAGGGAGAAAACCTTTTTTCGTTGGTAGCCGATGTGCCACAATGTCAATCAATGTCTAGACCTGGCATGTCTTCGTAGGACCAAGCAAAAATCTCGATGTAGTGTCGCAGTATCTGGACCAATCTTTCTTTAACACTGTTTTCAAGACCCGCTCCTATTTTGATCTCTTTTCGGTCTTTGTTGGTACCTAGATTCACAACTTCGACCGGCTCTTTGTGTGGCTGTATAGAGCCAATTCTTCCTACTGTAGTAGTCTGGCAAGTTCTCCTGGCACTTCACAATATTCCTCACCTTCGTCTTCGGCTTGGTAGATCGGATTATCGAAGTCATATTTAGCAATAGCAAAGTCGGTATCGACGAGATCCGAAGTGAATATGGATCTGTAGTTTATTATGTGGGTTTGTGTAAGAACACATAGCTTTTGAAAGGGTGATAAAGTAAAAAGAAAGACAAAGAGCATAATATTTGACTGCAAAAGTCCAATGATTTATTGAATGAAAATATGCGAATGATAAATAATAACCCTCATAAACGAGCCGTGGTTCCCCGAGCAAGGTACTAGGTTAGAGTTTATTGTTCAAAACTATAAAACATAAAAGCATAAAACAGAAAAAGTAATTACTCCTGTCTAAAGGAGATTGGTATAAAATCTTCAGTCTTCCAATTGTTGAGTCCATCGCCAGGAGTCAGGAAGATCCATTTGTTGATGTCGAAGTCAAAATCATAGTCTTCTTCTATAGCATGAACTTCGTCTTTGTTGATGCGGAATGGAGGTATTCTGGTATGTTCACGGTGTATAATCTTTTGACCTTCGGGGGTGAAGCCTAAACGATCCTTGTTAGATTTAAACGGAAAATCGGGTAGCTAACCCGAAATAGTACAACCTCCTTCTTCAACTATAACTCTGGCATCTTTTAGCGAGGCCATCTTTGGTGGGACTCTAGTAACTTTAGGAGTGACAGGAGAGTCGACAGACATGACTCGTGGAATTACTTCGAAAGCTAGATAGGGGGTTTCAACAAATTCACCTTCCATTTCGATGTATCAGAATGACTGCAGGTGGCTTACCATGTATTCTTCTTCTTCGCATACCGTAACAATGTTCCCCTTCACTTGGTATTTCAACTTCTGATGTAGAGTAGAGGTAACAATGCCTGCCCCATGTATCCAAGGGCGTCCGAGTAGGCAAGAATAAGCTGGACGGTTGTACGTCACAAAGAAACTAGATTCAAAAGTCTGGGAACCTACTTTGATCGGTAGATTGAGATCTCCAAGTACTGTTCTTTTCGAACCATCAAAAGATCTTACGATTACATCGCTAGGTTTCATGACCACTTCTTAAGAATTAAGTTGGTTGAGAGTGCTCTTCGGCAGAAGTTAAATCAGCATCAGAAAAGCCCAAACCGTTGTCTGCGATTAGGCTACAATGCAACTTTCAAATTGGTCAGCAGTAGTATCTTGCGGTATGTGAGCATTCTTCAGAAATTTCACCAAGGTTTTAGCATGAGCTTCAGAGCACAACAATAGAGCTAGCATGGAAATCTTGGACGGGGCTTGTCCCAACTGTTCCACCACATTGTAGTCTCTCTTCTTAATGATCTTAAGAATTTCCTCCATTTCTTGTTTGGAGGTATCTTCAGCAACTTCCTTTGATACTTCTGCCTAAGCAGGTTGAGTCACTTTCTCTTTCCCTCGAGCCTCATGAGTTGGTTCAGTAGCAGGAACGTGAACTAGTGTAGTAGTATCCTTTAGAGGAGACATATCTGGAGAAAGCACTCTAACGGTTCTGGTTACTTTGCTTGATCCGATGATATTGTCAATGTCAGGATTTGTATCTTCAACTGTATTGTCTCTAATGGCTAATGGCTCTTTCTTGACTCCATGATAGTAGACTTCGGCTCCATAATTCAAAGGTATAGCTTTGTCAAAGGAATATGAAATTGGTCTGGGTGATGTAATATTGAGAGGTGTCACTCTGGGTGAAGGATCGACAGAGGTGATCCTATTGTGTTCACATCAGCATATTCTTCGGGATAATAATTTCCTCATCCAACTTGAGGTCTTCAATCACGATCTTGTAGCTATCAGGAGCGGTATACTTCGCCATGAAATCATACTTTCCACTTGGCTGCCCCAAGATATCCTAGACTTCTTATATGGCTTTGCTTACGTCTTCGATCTTCTGACTTTTAGCAACATCTTCGCATAGACTCCCTACAGATGGAGGTTTTAGGAATAGAACTTCTCGGTTGTCCATCATGCATTCAACACGTCTCTTCAACCAAGCACATCCATATGATTCATATGCACACCAACGGCAGTCATCACGACATCCTGGAAATAAACCAGCTTGCACCAAATCTTTCTTGACAGTCATCAAGGGAATGGTTAGCTCATTCACATCAAAAACATATGAGTCATTGTCAGTGGCGTTGGCACTTTTACCATGGTCAGGCATTGGTGCGTTGATCACATTTGGAGTTTCGATAGGAGGGTCGAATTCAATTTCCTGAGCTTCAATCATGTCTTGAATCTTGTTCTTCAGGGCCCAGCAGTTGTTGGAGTCGTGCCCTGGGCTGTTGGAGTGGTATGCACATATTGCATTAGGATTGTACTACGGAGAATATGTGTTGACGTGTTGAGGAGGGTCCCTCAAAGTAATCAGCTATGCTTTTAACATGTGTTGTAATGCTTAAGACAATGGCATGTTGATCTTCGTAAACTGTCTTCTTTGCTTGGCGCATTCTGCCTACGCGCATTGTCTTGTTGAGGTTGCATTGTGTTATACCCCAAAATTTTCCCTCCTATTTCTCAAGACAATCCACCTCTCCATACTCAAGAATTTTTCAAGGGTTGACCAGAGGAACCCTCTCCTAAGCAATCAACCCACAACTAGGGTTTTCCTTTTCTCAAGAGAAAACCAAGTTCTAATACCTCAAGTGGTCATCATACCTCCTCACATGTCTCAAGGGATCACTATGTCAAGTTTCAAGCCTCATAGCTTAAGTTTGCTCAGTCAATTGCTCAAATGGTTGAAAATCAGTTGTATTGGACAAAAAGTCAACTGTGGTCAACATATAGTCAAACTTCATAATTTTTTGGTCAACATCAATATTTTGAAGTTACATTCATCATATGATTAAGGGTTGATCATGAATCATCAAGAAAACTCAAGATTTGATCAAAGTCAAAGTTTCCAATTTAGGGTTTTGAACCAAAAGTCGATAGAACTTGGACTAGGCATAACTTTAACATACTTTATCAGAAAGTTTTCCACCAAATATCATTTTGAAGGGAATTTAATTCTCTACAACTTTATGTCTCACAAGCTTTGGCCAAAAATGCTTCATTTGAGAGTTATGGATCAAGACATGAACATGGAAACTTAAATGAAGATGAAACCAAAAGGAGTGTTTAGAGTACATCTAGAGCTTTATAAAAAGTCTAGGAACACTTAAAAATGTTGAAAATTGAGCAAGATACAAGTTGTGCAAGTTTGACATTTTTAAGGAGGTGCATGAAGAGAAATACTTAGCAAATGCAGATATTTTCCAAATGGGCCTAAGTTTTCATGATACAAACTTAATCTTGACATTATCTATAGCCCTAAAACTCAAATGCACGCCTATCTTGTATTTATTTGATTTATTTTTGAATTTAATGATTTAAATTCAATTTTAATTAAATAAAATACAAAGGTAAGAGTTAAGATGAGTTGGGCTTGCTTCTACTGTCTTGAGGTCCAAGATAGCCCATGCTATCTTCAAATTTCGTGCACCATGCATTAATACAAGATTGAGCCAAATATGGAAGAATTTGATAAAATATGTCAATCAAATATTTTGCATTCAAGTTGATATATTTTCCACAAATTCTTGACCTAATCTCTGGCCCTATATATACATAGCACATTCGGACATCAAGGAGGACGAGTTTGGCAGCTAGAAAACTAGGGTTCTTGTTCAAAATTTTCAAGAGATTGTTGCACCATCGAAACCCTAGTACCCGATCGTTCTCATGCAATTCAAGCACTCCATCGTGCTCCTGAGGTAACATAGGGTAAGTATGGATCAAAATACATAACCAAAAACATCCTGAATTGCATGCATCATGAAGCTCTGATTACATATTTTTCTTAAATTTGTATTTCTGTTTTTATGATGTTTTGATCTAAACTAACCATGCTAATTGTTTCCTAAGGTTTATTAGAGCAGGTCTGGGCCATCGTTACAAGATTTTCATGGCCAAATCGTGGTTTTCCATAGTTAGGGAATAAAGCGCTAAGCTTCATATTTCTATTTGCGGGCACTTTAAGACCAAAGCACCACCACTAAACTCACAAGGGTCGATTTGGGGTAGGCAATCTCTTGCATCGATTCTCTTTATTTTGCGGGTTTGGAATCGACCTCGCCGGAGAAGATGAAGTTGACCACCACAGACGATTGTTTGAGCGTTTGACCACAGTGACCTAGGCGTGGCGCTTTCGATGGGTCAATCAAACTCCACAGGGCCCAGCGTGTTTTGTTTGAAATTTCAAAATAGATACTCTGATAATCTATTAAAGTTTTATCCTCTGATGAATTTGATACTCTGACCTGTTTATGTTTTTCAGTAGATGTTCTGACTCAGGTGTTAGAACAAAACGCTACACCGTGTTGAGCAGAAGATAAACTTAGAAGTTCTAAGAAAGAACATCTGGAACAAAACTTCTGATGAAAGCATACAAGTGCAAACTTCTGATATAAGTAACTTCTGATGGAAGTAACTTTTGATAGAAGCATGCAAGCGCAACTTCTGATAGAAGTAACTTCTGATAGAAGCATGCAAGCGCAACTTCTGCGGCTTGATCCCTGCTGACCCCTTTTTCACTTTTCTAAATTTTCTAACTTTTCTTATTTCCTTATTTTTTTCTATTTTTCTTAATTTAATTTAATTTTCTTTTCAAAATTAATTAAAACCTTTTTCAAAAATTATAAAAAAGATAATTTCTTTTCTAGTAATTAGGGTTATTAACCTAAAACCTTTTTTTTACTAATTTCTAAAACATTTTCACTAACATATTTCTTATTATCCTGATTATTTATTTGGTATTCTGCATTTAAAATTCTAGAAAGAATGTATAGGTCGCACATTTTTTATTGTGTAATAGCGTAGATTTACTTTTCTGCCTTTACTTTCCACACTCCTATTATGTATTTGCCCCAAAGCCATGTAATAGCGTATGATTTACATTTCCGCACTTTATTTTCCTGTACATATTTAACTGCTAGTTAATTAGGGTTTGCATGCTAAAGAATAAAATCAACCCTAGATCACTTCTAATTTCAAGATAAATATCTGAATACAACACACTATTCACACTTGCACACCCCTTAGGGCATCCTCTCTGTTGCCTTTATGAATTCAATGGTCATATCCCTCAAACATAGGGATACCATTAGCAAAGACGCCTACGAATAATATCATCGTAGTCTCTTCGATACAAAGATCATAGTCCCTCGATGACCCTTGATGTTGCCTACGAATACATGATCTTGTCCCTCGATTGTTGCCTATGAAAAGTGATGATCATCCCTACGAATTTCTAAAGGTATCCTTACATGTTGCCTTCTATGACCATACGATGACCCTTCGATTGTGCCTTCACATCCAAATGAATAAAGTTACCTACCAACTAATGGTAGGGATAGCCTTATTCTAAAGGAGAAGGAAAAATAAAATGTAAACAACTATTCTGAGTAGGTAATAAGACTTTGTTGCTTGCTCCAATCAAAACACTTTTTCACACCTCACACTTTTCAAATAATTTCATAAAAATACTTTGTATACATTCCACTGTGAATCATTACAAAGTTAAAAATCTTTACATTTCCAAACACTTCGTATACATTCCAACGAGAATCATTACAAATTCAAAGCGAAATGCCTTTTCAAATACATTTTCAAACTACACAAACACAGAATGAAATTTTTCAAAAGTGAGATAAGCAACTAAGAGCCCGTAGATAACTACGGATGGAAAGGGTGCTAATACCTTCCCTTTTCACAACTGCCTCCCGTACTCAGAATCTAACGAAGGCCTTTTCCTATTCTTTTTACCTTCCCTTTATTGGATAAAAGAAAATTCGGTGGCGACTCTTGCTATCCGCAACATTTGCGATAAAAAGCAAAACAAACAAGTCAGTTCTCCCACCGTGTTACAAAATTAGCGACTTCACTAGGGATACAACCTAAAGAGAGGCTACCTTAGGGTTTAAGATCACTTTATTGCTTTCTGTTTGCTTTGTCAGTGTTATTTTTAAGGGTTGCTTGGGTATTATATCAGTGGGGCTCCTACACCCGGATCCAGGTTTCCTTAGGTAAGTGGCAAAAATCATATGACTTAGGCATATATCGAAACGGTTAAAATGATGGCTACGGTTAGTGTGGCACTTTGGATGTCGAGATGTTCCTCGTGTTTAGTTGAGGAAATATTTGGCGTCTGCGTGGTGTCATCAAGCACTAACTCAATTGTAGAACCTTAATTGACCCATCTTAGCCATTAGAAGGTAGTAAGATGGCGGCTTCGATCTGCAGTGCAGACTGAGGTTGGTTGATACTCAATGCTACGCTCATTAAGATTTGACTTTCAGGATATTTCGGTCGACCACTTGGTAGTCGTATTGAAATAAAGCCTACGAGAAAGATCAATGATATGAGATTCCTAGAACCCGGTTACTATTGTAGGACAGGTTGAACCCACTCAAACTTTGGTAAGGTGAACAACTATACCTCATGCAAGCCTTAGGGTTATTGTGTGAATTGCTTGTGCTTTCTATCTAAACATGACATCATAACATCACATTCCTTGGGGAACAAAAACTCCATTCCTTGGGAACCTTACCTCAAATGAGTGCGAGCTCGAGCTCAAAACCTCATGATGTCGTATACTGCTATTCTGCCAATAACTATGGAACTGTTCTTTGTAGGTGGCGAACCTATACCATTCTTCATCCGGACATGCCTCTTGATTTTGAAGAATTAAAGAGATCTTGAATTCAACTCAAAGAAGAAGGGATACCTTGAAGTCGGTGCTATGCAAGCGAGAAAAGAGTATTGGAGTTGACTAAGCTACTTCACAAGGGCAAGGCATCAATACCTATCTCAATGCAAGAGGCGCCCATGGGAGGCTTAAGCACTAGGACTTCCATTTTATTGTCTTGAATTGTCATTTGTACTGACTAAATCAACTAATAAAAAAGTTTGTTCTTGCTTGTTTAACAAATTTAAATTCCTAAAGGTCCTTGAAAACATTGCATCGCATATCATAGCATTACATCTCATAACAGGTACATTGAAGACTGGTTTTCTCATTCTCTCGATGTGTATAGGAGTAGAAATGGCTCTTGAACAGACTTTCAAAGATCTCCAGGCTCAGAACGCTCAGTTCCAGGAAATGCTCACCAGCCTAGCTCAAGGGCAGAAAGATCTGAAGAAGCTCATTACCAGAAAGAAGAAGATTGTTGGCCTCATCAACCTGGGAAGAAAACACAAAGGTTCGGTCAAGGTAGTCAGACAACTTGAATTCTCAAACAAGAGTGGCGAAACTAAAGGCAGCGTCAAAAACAATAAAGGAAGCCATCATGAGTATGAAAACGAAGAGGAAGACTATATGAGCGAGCAATATCCTAACAACAAAAAGTACAAGCAACGTGAAGACCGCTTGAATGCCGTGGAAAATCTGAAAATGGCAGCGTTGAACTTTGATGATATAAGTTTGGTTCCCAGAGTAGTAATTCCCCACAAGTTCAAGGTCCCTACCTTTTCTAAGTATGACGGAATTTCTTGCCCGAAGCTGCATCTGAAGTCCTATATTCAGAAAATCCATCCTCATACTGAAGACAGGAAGCTGTGGGTATATTTCTTTCAAGAGAGTTTGTTCGGAACATAGTTGGAGTGGTATTATCAGCGAGAGAATACTCACATTCATACCTGGAATAATTTGGCAGATGCTTTCTACAAACAGTATCAGTACAATGTTGAATTGGCACCAACCCGTATGCAACTACAGAGCATGTCTATGGGTCGTGATGAGAAGTTTAAAGTGCAGCTCGAAATGGAGAGATCTACAGGTGAGTCCTACCACCCTTGTCTAATAGGAATTGGTTGACATGTTCATGGGAACACTCATGAGCCCATTCTTGATCATCGATTGGAAACTCCTCATCCGGATTCACCGAGCTGATATTGACAGGCGACGTATCAAAGCTGGAATCAAGAGTGGAAAGATTCAAGTCGAAATGTCTTCAAATGCTGCGAAGAGATCTTTTGGTGGCAAGAAAGAAGCCAATGTTATGTACGGTCAGAAGAGGCGTAACAAAACTGATCACAATCAATCCGTGGGGTCCGATCTCGATCACGCCGATGCAACCTCAACAAGACAATGCGGCGTATCTGAGAATGCACCATGAAGACATTTCGAAGATCAACATGCCATTATCTCAAGCACTACGGCACATGCTAAAAGTAGAGTTGATTACTTTGAGGGATCCTCCTCAACACATCAACATCTCCTCTCCAAAGTACAATCCTAGCAAGGTGTGCATACCACTCTAACGTTACGACACGAACAAGCGTAGGCGTTGAAAAACAAGATTCAAGCCACGATTCAATTCGACCATGGTAAAAGTGCCAGCGCCATTTACAATTTCTCCTATGTCTTTGATGTGAATGAGTGACCATTCCCGATGGTATCAAGAAAGATTTATTGCAAGCCAATTTATTTCCGGGATATCCGGCGATTGTCGTTGGTGTGCATCTCTTCGGATGGATGTGCTTGGTTGAAGAGCGTGTTCAACGCATGATGGACAACCGAGAAGTGCTATTCCTAAAGGCTCCGTCTGTAGAGAGTATATGCGAAGATGTTTCTAAAATTCTAAAGGTCGAAGAATACGCTGATGGTGAAGTATGATTTCATGGTGAAGTATATCGTTCCTGATAGCTACAAGATTCCAATCGAAGACATCAAAGCAATCGGATGGGGAGAAGACTATCCCGAAGAATACGCTGATGTGAATACAATAAGGATCACCTCTACCGATCCTACACCTAGAGTGGCACCTCTCATTATTACCTCACCCATATCAATTCCATATTCCTCTGACAAAGCTGTACCTTGGAATTATGGATCTGAAGTCTACTATCATGGCGTAAGATACTACTGCCGGCCAATTCGAAAGTTGCATTGCTATCCTGACCGTCGACAATGGTTTAGGCTTTTATGATGTCGATCTGATTCCTGCCGAAAGAAAGCACAACAAAGCCTTGCATATCTCTATAGAATGCAAGGGCACTACGTTGTCTCATGTATTAGTGGATATTGGTTATGCTCTGAATGTCCTGCCGAAGAACGCTTTTGACCGACTTAATGCTGAAGAAGTGGTCATGAAGCCTAGTGACCTAATCGTAAGAGCTTTTGATGGTTGGAAAAGAACAGTACTTGGAAAGCTTACCCTGCCAATCAAAGTAGGTTCCCAGACTTTTGACTCTACTTTCTTTGTGATGGACATCATTCTCGCTTATTCTTTCCTACTTGGACGCCCTTGGATACATGGGGCATGCGCTGTTACCTGTACCCTGCATCAGAAACTGAAGTACCCAGCGAAGGGTGAAATTGTCACAGGATGTGGAGAAGAAGAATACATGGTGAGCCATCTGCAGTCATTCTGATACATCAAAATGGAAGGTGAATTCGTCGAAACTCCCTATCAAGCTTTCGAAGTAGTTCCACGAGTCATGCCTGTCGACTCTCCTATCACTCCTAAAGTTACCAGAGTTTCACTAAAGATGGCCTCACTAAAAGATGCCAGAGCAGTAGTTGAAGAAGGAGTTTGTACTATTTGGGGTCAGCTACCCAACTTTCCATTCAAATCTTACAATACTGGTTTGGGCTTCACCTCCAAAGGTCAGACGTGCCGACAGATCTCCATTCCGCATCAACAAGAACGGAATTCATGCTATAGAAGAAGACGACTATGATGACTTCAACATCAACAATTGGATCTTCCCGACTCCTGGCGATGGACTCAATAATTGGAAGACTGAATATGTTATACCAATCTCCTTCAGACAAGAGTAATTTTTTTCTGTTATGCTTTTTGCTTCTTACGCTTCGAACAATAAACTTTAAGCCTAGTGCCTTGCCCGGGGCACCACGACTCATTTGTGAGGGTTATTATCTGTCATTCGCATATTTTCATTCAATAAATCATTGTACGTTTGCATTTAAATATTGTGCTTTCTGTCTTTCTTTTACTTTATCACCCTTTTCAAAAGCTATGTGTTCTTACACACATCCACATAATACATTGTAGATCCACATTCACATCGAATCTCATTGATAGCGACTCTGTTATTGCTAAATATGACTTTGATAATCCGATCTACCAAGCCGAAGACGAAGGTGAGGAATATTGTGAAGTGCCAGGAGAACTTGCCAGACTACTACAACAGGAAGAAAGGGCCACACATCCACACGAAGAACGAGTTGAGGTTGTGAATCTAGGTACCAACAAAGACAGAAAATAAATCAAGATAGGAGCGGGTCTTGAGAACAGTGTTAAAGGAATATTGATCCAGATGTTGTGAGACTACATCGATATTTTTTCTTGGTACTACGAAGACATGCCAAGTCTAGACATTGACATTGTGGTACACCGACTACCAACGAAAGAAGGTTTTATCCCTGTAAAGCAGAAGGTCTATCGTATGCGTCCTAAGATGTCCGAGAAAATCAAAGTCGAAGTTATGAGATAGTTCAATGTCGGTTTCTTAGCTGTTACTTCTTATCCACAGTGGGTTGCAAACGTGATACCCGTACCTAAGAAGGATGACAAAGTGCGTGTGTGCGTAGATTACAGAGATTTGAATAAAGCAAGCCCGAAAGAAGATTTTCTGCTCCCACATATTGATGTCCTGGTTGACAATACTGCTTAGCATAAAGTTTTCTCTTTCATGGATGGTTTCTCCGGCTACAATTAGATCAAGATGGCTCCGAAAGACATTGAAAAGACTACTTTCGTTACATAGTGGGGCACTTTCTGCTACAAGGCCATGCCATTTGGTTTAAAAAATAATGGCACCACATATCAGCGTGCTATGGTGGCTTTATTCCATGACATGATACATCACAAGATAGAGGTCTACGTCGATGACATGATAGCTCGATCCTGGCGAAGAAGAACATCTTGGTCATTTGCGAAAGTTGTTTGATAGGTGAAGAAATCTGATTGAGACTACATCCGAGCAAATGCACCTTCGGAGTCAGATCGAAACACTCCTGGGTTTCGTCATCAATTGTAAAGGTATTGAAGTTGATCCCGCCAAGGTCAAAGCTATTCAAGAAATTTCAGCTCCCCATACTGAGAAGGAAATCAGAGGTTTCCTAGGACGAATGAACTTCATTACTAGATTCATTGCACATCTAACTACTACTTGTGAGCCAATCTTCAAGTTACTGAAGAAAGATCAAGTAGTAAAATGGAACGACGATTGCCAGACAACCTTTGACAAAATTAAGGAGTACCTACAAACACCTTATATCCTGATGCCACCAGTCAAAGGAAGACCTCTTATCATGTACTTGATAGTATTAGAGAACTCGATGGGGTGTGTGTTGGGCCAACATGATGAGTCTGGTCAAAAAGAGTATGCAATATACTAACTTAGCAAAAGGTTTACCGACTATGAAACATGATACTCACAACTCGAGAAAACTTACACTTTGGCTTGAGCTGTTCACCGACTAAGACAGTATATGTTGACTCACACTACCTTGTTGATCTCTAAAATGGATCCGATAAAATACATTTTCGAGAAACCTGCTCTCTCCGGAAGAATAACAAGATGATCACTAAACTCTGCACGAAGTTCAAGATTAAGCATCACAACTCTTCTCCATATCGGCCAAAGATGAATGGCGCAGTAGAAGCCGCCAATAAGAACATTAAGAAGATCATATAGAAGATGACAAAGACTTATCTGATTGGCATGAGATGTTTCCATTTGCTCTCCATCGTTATCACACCTCGATCTGAACATCTACGGAAACCCTTTCTCTCGTATATGGTATGGAGGAATTTCTACCCGTCGAGGTTCAGATACCCTCTCTTAGAGTACTCAAGGACGTAGAGTTAGACGAAGACGAATGAGTCCAGACACGACTTGATCAGATTAACCTGATGAATGGGAAATGGATTGCAGCCATCTACCATGGACAAATATATCAAAAACGCATGACCAAAGCCTTCAACAAGAAAGTCAAGCACCGAGCGTACCAAGTTGGCGATCTAGTAGTCAAGCGCATTATCCTACCACAAGGTGATCCTAGGGGCAAATGGACTCCCACCTATGAGGGACCATTTGTGGTCAAGACAGTATTTTTCGGCGTAGCCATAATCCTAAGCACTATGGACGGAAAAGACTTCTCGCACCCTATGAGCGCAGACATAACCAAAAAATACTATGCATAAACGAGATCCACTAGGTCGAATGGCCTAGGCAAAAATAAGTGCGTCTGGCGAACCAAAAGGGTTCGAGAAAAAGTTAAGGACATATATACAAAAAATGTACACCCGGTAAGTCGAAAACCTACAAAGGCGGCTTGGGCAAAAAAGTGTATCCCGATAGACTAAAAAACCGAAAGGGCGGTCTAGGCAAAAGTTAGGGATTCAAGCGTATGACTATGTTTCGTCCAGATCATCTACTTATAGACTACATCATTATCAAGATTCAAGCTTCAAATGGCGTAAATCAGTTCAATCACTTTCTTATGGAAGAAAGGAGATGAGATAGTCGAAAATATATGACCAATAGTAGTGTTGAAACCTAACGAGATTGTTTCCACATTTTTCTGACAATTTCCTCTTACTAGGATATTTGTCTCTTTGTACACGAACTGCCTATCTATAGGTTCCTTTTGCAAAATCAATACAAGTTCCCTTTTCCAGTTCCATTTTCCTTTTATCTATTTTGTTTGCATAAAGTCCAATGTTTGCTTTGAATGATTATATGCATCTAACAATAAGCGTATGTTCATAAACATACGTAAAGCGAACAGAAACCGCAATTACTACATACTCTAGGAATTGGGATAACAACTAAAGTCACTCGTACATCCCCATAGAGTCATTTCAATCCCCACAGGATAATCTCTACAATCCCCACAGAGCCATCGCTCCCTTGACAGAAACAAATCTCTCCAACCAGACCACTATTCCATCATCTCTTTTTAGCAGTATCCAGCACTTCAACTTCATCACGTTAGTCCCCAAGCAGTGATCTTATCAACATCATCACGTTAGTCCCTGAGCAGTGATCCTATCAACATCATCACGTTAGTCCCCTGTAGCAACTAGTTTTTTCAAAAATCATTTATTATTAAAAAAACAATGAAGTCACCACCTAATTTTATTTGTTCTAAAAGAACGGGAAAATATAGATAAAACCCTTGACATCGGATAAGGCGGTCGGCGTGACCAAAAGATATGGATTCGGGACTCGATTATGCAAGGGGAAGGTATTAGCACCCCTCACATCCATCGTACTCGATGGGACCCGTTTAGTTCACATGTGTGTTGTGTGTTATTGTGATAATTCTATCTTCTAATTAATGATCAAGAAAGGAGAAGAAAGAAAGGGTTTTTATTTTTTTATAATTTTGAGTTCGTCGCGGTTTCGAAACCTTGTGCCTACGTATTCCCTCGTGCAATGGGAAAGTCAAAACTCTGTAGTTCTTCTAGAAAATGCTAGAAGTTTGTTGGTTGATTTTAAATGAATAGACAAGTCGTCATTTTTAAAAGAGAAGACTCGTCTAAATGCCCACAAGGTGTGATAAAGAATAAAGGACTACACACCAACATGAGGGAGGGTTTAAGAACGCCTCTAGTACTCAGGCGGAGAAGTCAAAAACCATGGGGATAGAGGAAGCGCATCTCCATTATAAATGACTCTTGTCTAATCTTGAAAAAGATTTTAAAGATAAGAGGTGCTCGGACGCACAAAAAGGCTTGAATGAGTTAAGATTGATTTTAAGTGGATGAAAAGTACCGAACAATAGGACTAACGTCTTACGATTCATATACTAGAAACCAGAGGAGCTAATGCTCAGACGGGTCATCTATCACCCAAAAAGGTTTTTTATGAAAAGTGAGGTGAAATAAAGTTAACGTTATTTAGAAGTATTTAAACAAGTGATCTAGCGTCCAATGATTTAAATACTAAGAGTTTATATGGCACAAGTTTTTAAACAATTCGCCTAGCATCCAACGATTTAAATACGTGGGTTTTATTGTGAAAAACATTTTTGAAAGTCACTCGATGTTGGATCGAGGTTTGAAACTTTGATTATGAAAGTGTTTTAGATGTTTAGTTTATGGATACAATTTGATCGGGTCATGGTTAACCAAGGGTCGTATTGAATTTAAAGTTCTAAATCGCAACACAAAGATCATTACAACATAATTTAAGTTTATTTACAAATGAAATGAATAAAGTATAAGATCAAAAATAATATGTACATAATTATATATTTACATTTCTTAATATAATAATAAAAATACTAAGTATATTTATACATAAAGAAATAAAATTGCATTATTAAATATTAAATCTAAATAATCTAATAACAATAAGAAGAATGTAATGGGGGAAAATGTGTATTGATACTAAGAGAAAATGATGATTGAACTATTCTTGAATGCCTTCACAAGTAGCAAACTAGTTAGTAGCATAAGTGGAATAAAATTGAAATGAGATACAATTGCAATAAATTAGAGCATGGTTAGTAATCAAGATTATAAAATTGAATGAAGCTTACATGAATCTAACATGAATCTAACATGAATACTTTTAAATAATCGAAGACTTAAATCAATATTCAATTCCACATAGAATTTCGTTCTAACTTCATTCAATATCGAGTAAACACAACAATTATTCATGATTATCGTTTCAAAAATGAAAACAAATGACAATGGTTCATGTTATTACTCGATTCAAGTTTAAGACATGACAAATAAAGTTTAATGCAAGCTTAAATCAACCAAAACAAATATCGGGAAGCAACTATGCTATCCCAAGAAACACTCTAAATATCGATCAAAGACCACATGAACTCAAAGGCAAATACAAACAAGTGTTAACACATAATAAATTAACCACAGATCATCGACTAACTTGTATTATCAATCACTTACCAACCCGGGCAGCCGCTACACTAATCCAATGACGCACACATATTCACTTGAAACGCTCAGTTACGAACAAGAAGCAACAATGATGTCAATATTCAAATCAAAACCCATAAATATCATAATCGAATGCTTCAATTAAGCTAGCAAACTTACACAATTCAGCTCAAATAAAAACGGTGTTGACATGGGAGGTATTATCTAAGTTGGTATAAACTAAACATGAAAGCAACATCATAAGATTTTATCACAACAAAAACAATGGTACCATCCAAATTTCAACACCAGATTAATAACATCTTAAAGTTTAGCTACAATTAACAGTATCATAGTACGTCGGACCAATCCAATGTATTATACTATCAAACCAATTTTCAGAGAATTCATCACGGCACTACAATTCTATTTGATTAGCTAAAACGATATCAAACTAGATATCACAGCATGACGACCTTTTACAAACTTCAATTTGGAATAAATAAATAACAGTCATGGTAACATAAGAGTTTAATAATTCTGAACTCAAGATACTAACACAAGATCTAAAATCAATAGAATACCATATGAACAGTTCTAATTCACCAGATCAACGTAAACACAAACTGTTATCCAAAAGTTATCACAACAAGATAGTTAACTAAAAGTTTCATCATATCAATAGAACATCATGGAACTTTAATTAATTTCTTATAGATTTGAAGCTGGACAATGGGAACGGATGATCCGGTTGTTTAAGAATTGAGGTGTCTCGGAAGTTGATGAGAGGAGCTCGACGGATGCTCCAATTTGAAATCAATATAGCAGATGATGAATAGAACGGAGAAAAGTTGCGGAAGGGTGTCGCTGGTGGATGGATGACGCCTGGGAGTATTTCGGAAAAGGCAGCAGAGGGGGTATGTATGGAGAGAGACAGAGGAAGTATGGTCACCGGAAATTGAATAAGGGTGATGGAGGTATGGTCACCTGAAGTTGAATGAGGGAGTGGCAGTGGAGAAAATTTATGTGAGTTAGTGGAATTATGTGTAAGGTTGGTCAGAGTAAGGTTTTATGTTTAAGGCAAGTTGTAAAGAGAAAGAATCGGTGGTGTCGTGAGAAGGTTGAATAGGTTGTTGTTGTTATGAAGTGGCAAGTGGATTTTAAGAGGGGTCTCGCGGCAGGTATAGCAGAGGGAGTATTGTGAAGGCTATTTGGAGTTTGAGATGGAGGCGACACCGAATCGTGAGGAAGTTTGGTGGTTCGGTTAGAGTAAATGGAGGTGGGTGGAGAAGGGACAGTGGAAGAGACGGAGTGTTGGCGGAGGAAGGTTGTTGGAGGCGGATGAAGGTGAATGGTGGTTATTCCTATTAGGGTTTATGCGCAGCTTTTGGTATTTCTGTGAACAGTGATGGCTCCCATTGGTTTCTGTGCATTAAACCTTTTATATCATGAACTCTAGGGTTTTCTGTTGATTATGGACTTAGTGATTTTTGGCTTAACGGGCTTTGAATTTTTTGTGATGTTGGGCTTAGAATTTTTGATATGTTGTAAAAATTGGATTTATTGATGAATCTTGAATGTTAGGTCTCTTGGAATTTTGAAGTTTTGGCCGTTAGGAGCAGAAGTTATGGTCGTTAGGAGTAGAAGTTATGGCCGTTAGGAGCAGAAGTTCTGACCGTTAGGAGTAGAAGTTCGGGCAGTTAGGAGAAAAAGTTCTGGCTGTTAGGAGTAGAAATTCTGGCCGTTAGGAGCAGAAGTTCTGGCCGTTAGGAGCACAAGTTGTGACCGTTAGGAGCAGATGTTCTGACCGTTAATAGCATAAGTTTATGACCGTTAGGAGGTTCTGATTTTCTGATGAATCATGTGGATCGATAAGTCGTATACATATACTTCAAGACTCATAGAAGGCCATAGAATCACTTCAGGCTCAAATATTCGATCACAATACACTTTTACTCGAAAACCTTCATAAATATCTACTGGATAATGAATCAGAACCTCAAAACCTCGATTCTCATGAGATAGTCAGAAGCTTTTGGATGCACACGTCTTGTATATTGAGACGAAGCTTGAAATAACGGAACCTCATATATTCAATGCATTATGATTAGTATTCAAAATAAACAAGTTTTGCATACAAGAAAGTGCTGAACAAAACAAGACAAATTACAAATGAGCATGCCAGATGAAAATAGAAATTTCCATGTTGAGGAGACTAGTCTCCATATGGATTTCTTGCTTCAGAAGATGCACTTCGTAGTCCTAGAATTCTCTAAGTCAAAGGAGAGTTCAATTAATGCGTAGGCCCTCTGAAGTGAATGTGACGGCTTCAGAACCAATGAGTTTTTGAACTGTGCCTTTGAAAAGATTACATCCTTCAATTGTATGGTCAGGTGCCCCAAAATGGAACTCACAATAGGCATCAGGATCATATCCCAAAGGATATAGAAAAGAAGGCGTCTCACGGTCTTTTAACTCCACCAAAGAATGTTGGAGTAAGCGAGAGAGCAACTCACTATGAGGCATAGGGATTATATCATGCACTTTTCTTGGCCTTATCAGATTCTTCCCACCTCGCTGTTGACTATTTTATAGATAAGTTTGTTGTCGAGGAGCATTCTACTGCTGGTGAGCAATATTGACCTGGTGCTCGGAATATAGTTGCAGCACATATTTATGGAGCACACTAATTAGAATTAACTTTTGTCACCTAATTAGGAATCTAAAACGGAGGGTACGCAAGAGCCTTTTCCTCGTCCTCGGAAATTGTACTTGTCTCTTCATCAATTTGTTCTAGAAATTCGAAAGCAAAAGCAACATCCTGAATGTTTTCCATCTTGAGACCATGCTCAATTCGTCCCTACAAGGTGTGTGAAAATTTAGAAGTACATCCAGCAATCAGATAAGGACCTCGCAAGGTATCGCAGAACATCTCAACAAGTTCTCGTTCCAAAAGAAGAGGTTGAATTCTAGCAGCTAATTCTCTCCATCTCTGTGCATACTCTTTGAAAGATTCTTCAGTCTTTTGAGTTAAACCTTGGAATTGAATTTTGGTGGGAGCCATGTCCCTATTATAGTCGTATTGATTGACAAAAGCTTCATCCAATTCCTTCCAATCTCGGATGTGAGTTCGTTCAAGCTAAGTGTAGCACTTGAGAGATGCTCCACTAAGGCTATCTTGAAAAACGTGCATGAGGAGCTTGTCATTTTCCTCTTAAGGAGCCATCTTATTGCAATAGGCTTTGATGTGGGTAATTGGACAAGAGGTGCCCTTATACTTCTAAGAAGTGGGGACTTTGAATTTTGCAGGAATTTTGATACTAGGCACCAAGCATAAACTAGGAGCATCTAAACCAAGGGAAACACGACCCTCAATAGCTTTCATCCTTTTCTCAAGGAAGTGAAGCTTTTTCTCAAACTCAGGCTCTTCAATCGGAAACTTGAAGGTGTCAAACTAAGACTCGAAGATGTCATCACAGTGAGGAGTTCCATTGACGTGCATTTGAACAGTGTTTTTGACATTTTGACCTGAAAGGACCTCCATGTGGTTAAGATTAATATACCCGGTGGATTAATATGATTAGTAGTAACAACTTCGGACCTCTGAACAACTTTCTTTAACTCTTCTTGTCCAATGGCGAGGTTCTGGATAATCTCCATGAATTGATCCATCTGGGTATCTATATGAGTATTCATCACAGCCACACTTGCCTAAAGTTGATCCATGATAACGATGATGTCAGGAAATCAGTCTTGCAATCTTGAGATTCTGAATAAGAAGCCAGGTTGAAATGAGTCCTTTGATTGAAATGAATGAAATGCATGATGATGCATGGATGATAAGAAAAATAAACTATTTTTTTTAAATGATGCAAATCGAATGATGATAATAACAGGTTCACAGAGACGTGAAATAGGAATGATATTGGCAATCAAAACAACTTATTTAGCTGGGCTCCTATGATAGGATAACTCTAGGCTTCTACCCAATAATCCCGAATAAGGTGGTTCTAATGCTTTTTTTGCTAGATGTTTCTCGGAGTCAAACATCCCCTTTTAAAAAACATCATCACAACGCATGTAGTGATAATATCTCCAAAAGTGTCTATTCCAAGAAACGTCTCTTAACTGGATACTCAAAATCTTTTGAGCGGACGGTCCAAGTTCAAAGATCCTAATACTTAGAGTTATAGGCCCTTTGTCCAGAAATTGTCGTCCCGCACTAGCATGCGGTGCAACAGCTTCCTTAAAAAGACCAACTCTAAGGTGCAGTCTTCATGTCGATCCAAGAGACACATTGGTCTAATGGACCTAAGCTTTGGAACCACTTTATCCTAATGTTCTTAGAGCCAGGGTATTAGGCTTATCTATGAATCATAACCAACAAGCTCGAAGCATAATAATATACATCAACATGATAATATATAAAGCATAAAGAAGTAATAGGAAATGAACAATAGATAAGAGAATAATATCAAAAAGAAAGCAAATAATAAATAAACACACAAACACGTAAAAACTAAACTAGGGTAGACTCTCGTGTTTTCCCCAATGAAGTCGCCAACTGTAGCAACTGGTTTTTTCAAAAATCATTTATTATTAAAAAAATAATGAAGTCACCACCTAATTTTATTTGTTCTAAAAGAACGGGAAAATGTAGATAAAACCCACAACATTCGGGAGTTGGTTATGCAAGGGGAAGGTATTAGCACCCCTCACATCCATTGTACTCGATGGGACCTGTTTAGTTCACGTGTGTGTTGTGTGTTATCGTAATAATGCTATCTTCTAATTAATGATCAAGAAAGGAGAAGAAAGAAAGGGTTTTTATTTTTTTAGAATTTTGAGTTCGCCGCGGTTTCGAAACCTTCTTGAAAATGCTAGAAGTTTGTTGGTTGATTTTAAATGAAGAGACAAGTCGTCATTTTTAAAAGAGAAGACTCGTCTAAACGCCCACAAGGTGTGATAAAGAATAAAGGACTACGCACCAATATGAGGGAGGGTTTAAGAACGCCTCTAGTACTCAAGTGGAGAAGTCGAAAAACCATGGGGATAGAGGAAGATCATCTCCATTATAAATGACTCATGTCTAATCTTGAAAAAGATTTTAAATATAAGGGGTGCTCGGACGCACAAAAAGGCTTGAATGAGTTAAGATTTATTTTAAGTGGATGAAAAGTACTGAACAATAAGACTAACGTCTTACGACTCAAATACTAGAAACTAGAGGAGCTAATGCTCAGACGAGTCATCTATCACCCAAAAATGTTTTCTTATGAAAAGTTAGGTGAAACAAAGGTCACGTTATTTAGAAGTCTTTAGACAATTGGTCTAGCGTCCAACGATTTAAAGACTAAGAGTTTATTTGGCACAAGTTTTTAAACAATTAGCCTAGCGTCCAACGATTTTAATACTTGGGTTTTATTGTGAAAAGCATTTTTGAAAGTCACTCGATGTTGGATCGAGGTTTGGAAATTTGATTATGAAAGTGTTTTAGATGTTTCGTTTATGGATAGAATTTGATCGGGTCATGGTTAACCAAGGGTCGTACTTGATTAACCTCGTGAGAGCAGGTGCTCCTACTCCCAACCATAAAACCCTATTGCATGGAACACTTGGTATATGAACCAAGGTGAGAAATCGGATTATGATTAAGCAAGGTCGAAACTTTATTAATCTTGTGAGAATGGCCCTGCCCAAACTCAACTATGAAACCCTTTTGGAAAGGCTTGGTATGTGGACCAAGAGGATATGAGAACCCGATAAGAGAAGTAATGAGGTAGGAAAGCAAGCGATCCCATACAAGGTGGCTATGTGTATGCTCCTAAGAAATGGGACTAGCGTGGCACTAGTATTCTAAACGATCGATTGAAACAATCGATCAGATATTTGTCGTAGTAGAATAGCCTAGGACCAAACTATGAATGTGTGCGAGTGTGCCCTATGTATGTATACCTGTTCATTGATGAGGAGCCCAAGAGGAGGATATGTGTTCTAATTGCATGACAAATGCATAATTAAGCGGTAATTTAGAACACATAAGGAAATAAAACCTAAGCTATTACAAAACCATATGGGGATGGGGATACAAGTTTAAGAATGGGGGATAAACCGAAAACGCGATTAAAATTCTAAATAAACAATCAATACAACCTGTCATACCCCAAAATTTGCCCTCTTATTTCTCAAGACATTCCATACATCCATACTCAAGGATTCCTCAAGGGTTGATCAGACAAACCCTCTCCTACACAATCAACCCAAACTAGGGTTTGGCAATTCGCAGATCAATATAGGCTCCCAACATCTCCAGTGATCATCATGCCTCCTCATATGCTTCAAAGAATCTCCCTGACAAGTTTCAAGCCTCACAAGTCAAGTTCCCTCAGACAATTGCTCAGATGGTTGAAAATTAGTTGTATTGGAGAAAAAGTCAACTGTGGTCAACATACAGTCAAACTTCATGATTTTTGGTCAACATCCTCATTTTGAAGTTACATTCATCATTTGATCAAGGGTTGATCATGATTCATCAAGAAAACTCAAGATTTGCCCAAAAGTCAAACTTTCCAAATTAAGGTTTTCTAGAGAAAAGTCAACTGAACTTTGACTGAGCATAACTTCTTCGCTCTTTGTCAAAAAATTTTCCACCACCTCTCATTTTGAAGGAAATTCAATTCTCTACAACTACATGTCTCACAAGCATGTTCAGAAAATGCTTCATTTGGAAGATATGGATCAAAATATTACAGGTCCTTTTCAAAGTCAACAAAAAGTCAACTTTTTGTAATAAAGTTTTATTGAGCATGGAAACTCCAATCGAGATGAAACCAAAGAGGTTGTTTAGAGGACATCTAGAGCTTCCTAAAAAGTCCAAGAACACTCAAAAATCTTAAAAATTGAGCAAGATACACCTTCCAAGTTGAGCATTTTTGAAGAGGTGCACAAAGAGAAATACTTGTCAAAATCCCAAATTTTGCAAATGGGCCTAACTTTTCTTGATTCAAACTTGTTCCTCAGCTAATTTGGAACCTCCAAGCCCAAGGCAACGAATTTTATCTTTATTTTTCTATTTAATTTGGATTTTAATCATTTAAAAGCCAATTAAATTAAAATAAAAGATAGAAAATCAAAATTAAATGCAAATTGGATTTTTCTCTCATTCTTGAGGTCCAAGCAACTCATAAAAGCTGAAATTTCGAAATTGACTTTGATTTGGCAAGAAATTGATGAAAATTGGATCAAAAAGGAAAGATTTGGTTTCATACAAAATCAAATATTTTTACATTGATTGATTCTTTATTTCCTCTTGATTTCTGACCTAAATCCATCTATTATATATACACAATGCCTACACATGAGAATAGAACAGAAAAATTGCCTCAAAGAACCCTAACCTAAGTCAAAAAAATCGTGTTCTTGAAGCATGTGGCAGCCCTAGTTTCAGCCTGTTTCAATCGATTCCAATCATTCTATTGCATTCCTAGAGGTCTCTTGAATCGATCCAGGCCTTTACAAATCACAAAACCATCAAGAATTGTGAAATCACGATTTCGGTTTGTCCAACTTTTTCCAAATTCGATTTTTATCATTCATGCATAATTAACTTGTTTTGATTGGTTGTTCATGTTTAGAATCAAGTTTGCAAGCTATCTGGGTGGTTCAATTGACTTTTAGGTGCCTAGATCAAGTTATGCCATAGCTAGGGTTTTCTGGTTCGAATTGGGGCTTCCTTAAATACGTAAAATTGGACAAAACTAAGACCACCATCGTGTTTAGAACGATGTTTCCAATCGAACCATGGCTTCATATTGCATTTATATTGCTTGTGCTGGATTTTTGAATTTTGCAGGGGCTATAGCGTCGAACCAGACCGACGCTATGTGTTTGAAAATTCAAACGAAGAAGATGAAGATCTTCGCGCGTGATTTGGATTCCCAGGAAGCGAATTCGTTTAAAACATTTTTGTTTCATTATTATAACACCAGATGCAGTCTGGCCTAGTGGTGAAGGTAGCGCGTGTTTTCCCAGTGGGCACGAGTTCGAATCCTGGCAAGGCAATTTATTTTTGCTCCTTTGAAAACTAACATTATTTTTCTATTTTCTTATTTCTTATTTTTCTTAATATTTTCATGTTAATTTAATTTATCTTTAAATAATTTTCTCATGCATTTAAAAACACCAAAAAATATTTTCTTTTTGCATTTTAATCAGAAAAATACTTCGGACAATTTTCTGTTGCTTTTCTTTTCAAATTATGTAACTGCCTATGGGATGTAATAGTTTAATTAGGACTTTTACTTTCCGCACTCCTATTATGTAACTGCCCCAAAGCCATGTAATAGCGTAAGACATTTACTTTCCGCATCTTTACTTTCCGCAATTTATTTTCCGACCCTATAAACTGCTAGTAATTAGGCGTGTATGGCAAGATAAAAATTGGACATAGATCACTCATAATTTCAAGATAACATATCTGAATTTGACACACTCTTTTCACACATGCACCCCCTAGAGTAATTCTCTCTCGTTGCCTTAACGAATACAAATGGTCAAGTCCCTCGAACGTAGAGGTATCCTAGCACCGTTGCCTTCAAAACAAATCATCACAGTCCCTTCGATACAAAGATCATAGACCCACGATGTCGCCTACGAATACATGATCTTGACCCTCGATTGTTGCCTACGAAAAGTGATGATCGTCCCTTCGAATGTGCTAGGATACTCCTATAAGTTGCCTTCTATGACCATCCGATGTCCCTTCGAATGTCCCTTTACATCAAACAAATAGGGTTACCTACCAACTAATGGTATGAATAGCACTATTCTAAAAGGAACGTAAAACAACATGAAAATGACCATTCTAAGTAGGTAATAAAAGACTTTTAGTTGCTTGCTCAAAACAAATTCTCTTCACACCACACACTTTTGTCAAAGTTCAAACTCTTTTCAAAACGAAACATTTCCGAACACTTTGTATACATTCCTACATGAATCATTACAAAGTCAAAATGAAATGCCTTTTTTCAAAACATTTTTGTCAAACACACAGAAAGCACTTTTAAAAATGATCTAAGAGCAACTAAGAGCCGAAGATAACTACGGATGTAGGGGTGCTAATACCTTCCCTTTTCATAACCATTCTCCTACTCAATCTAACGAAGGTCTTTTCTCGAACTTTTACCTTCCCTTAATTGGATAAAAGAAAAGTCGGTGGCGACTCTTGCTATCCGCAAAATTTGCGATACAAAAACCTCAAAGTCAGTTCACCGTATTACAGAACTGGCGACTCTGCCGGGGAGACACCCTAAAGAGAGAATTACCTTAGGGATTTTTTTAGATCATCTTTACTGCTTTCTGTTTGATTTGCTTGCTTTATCTTTAAGGGTTTCTTGGGTATTATACTTGTGGGGGATCCTACACCCGGATCTAGGTTTCCTTTAGGTAAGTAGCAATAGATCGACGCGACCGTTAGGCGTATACCGAAACGGTTAACATGATGGCTACGTTAGTGTGACACTTTGGATGTCCTGATACTTTTCATTTCCAAGTTGAGGATAGTATTTGGCTTCTGCGTGGTGTCATCAGCACTAACTAAACTTTTAGAACCCTAATTGACCCATCTCGGCCATTAGAAGGTAGTGAGATGGCCGACTTTGGTACAGTCTAAGGTTGGTTGATACTCGATGCTACGCTCATTAAGATCAGACTTTTGAGATATTTTTGGTCGACCACTTGGTAGTCGTATTGAAATAAACGCCTACGAGAAAGATCAATGATATGAGATTCCTAGAACCCGGTTACTATTATAGGACAGGATGAACCAACTCAAACTTTTGGTAGGGTAATCACCTATACCTCATACAAGCCTTAAACCTAGGCTCATTGTGTGATTTTTTTATGTGTGCTAAACATAACATCATGACATCATCGCATTGCATATCATTCCTAACTATTTCAAGGACCTAGGGATTTATCTTTGCTCTATTTTGTAGGGATTATGGCTTCCAGAAAGACTATCCGAATCAACTTCATGGGTATACCTTCTCAGCTCAAAAAATTGGTTTTAGAGGTTCCTGATCATGCTCAGTTCATCAAAAGACATGGTTATCTACTTGACTTGGTTACCTCCGGTTTTGAAGAAGATATGATGCATGTCCTATTCCAGTTCTTTGATCCGAAACACCATTGCTTTACATTCCCGGATTATCAGTTGGTTCCTACCTTGGAAGAATTCTCTAAGCTACTTGGGATACCTATTCTTGATCAAATGCCATTCACCGGCTTAGAAAAGGTTCCTAAGTACGAAGACATCGCATCTGCATTACACCTAAAGCGCTCAGACATTGAAGCCAATTGGGAAACCAGAGGTGGAGTTAAGGGTTTACTTGCTATGTTTCTGATGAAGAAAGCCCGAGAATTCCTCAAAGCTATGAGTTTCCATGCATTTGAAGACATCTTGACCTTCCTAATCTACGGTTTGGTTGTATTTCCTAACTCGGATCAGTTCATAGACGTCAACGCCATCAAGATATTCCTTACCCGCAATCCTGTGCCTACTTTACTTGGAGATATTCTACATTCTCTCCATACTCGTACCGTCAAAAGACAAGGAACTCTCATGTGTTGTATACCGTTACTTTCCAGGTGGTTTATTTTGCACCTTCCTCCATCATTTTTGAAGAACGAACAAAGGTTTAAGTGGTCTCAAAGGTTAATGTCACTCTCTCATTCAGATATTCGTTGGTGTCTTTTCTCTCAAAAGGACTTCACCTTCATTGAGCAAGTTTGTTCATGCTTGTTTAACAAATTTAAATTCCTAAGGTCCTTGAAAACATTGCATTGCATTTGCATAAACATCGCATATCATAGCATAACATTGCATAATAGGTTCATTGAAGATCGGTTTTCTCATTTTCTCGCTATTTATTTTAGCAGAAATGGCTCTTGAACAGACTGTCAAAGATCTCCAGGCTCAAAATGCTCAGTTCCAGGAGATGTTCACCAACTTGGTCCGAGGCCAAGAAGATCTGAAGAAGCTCATCAACAGGAAGAAGAGGGTCGTTGGTATCCTCAACATGGGCAGACGTTACAAAGGTGGTCCTAAGGTAGTCAGCCGGATAGAGCTCTCAGAAGGGAGTGTCAAAACTGAGGGAAGTGTCAAGGGCAACGAAGATGACCAGCGTGAGCCTGAGAAGAAGGAAGAGGATTATGAGAATGATCAGTATTCTGATGAAGATGACAGATACAAGCAACTTGAAAACCGTCTGAATGCTGTGGAAAATCTGAAGATGTCAGGGCTGAATTTTGATGATTTGAGTCTTGTCCCCGGTGTGGTGATTCCCCCCAAATTCAAAGTTCCTACTTTTGCCAAGTATGATGGCATTTCTTGCCCAAAGCTGCATTTGAAGTCCTATGTCCAGAAGATCAACCCCCACACTGATGACAGAAAGTTGTGGATGCATTATTTTCAAGAAAGCTTGACCGGAACTCAGTTGGAGTGGTATTATCAGCTAGAGAATGACCACATTCGTACTTGGAGTGACTTAGCGGATGCTTTCTATAGACAGTATGAGTACAATGCTGAATTAGCACCCACTCGCATGCAACTACAGAGCATGTCTATGGGTCGTGATGAGAAGTTCAAAGAGTATGCTCAGAAATGGAGAGACCTAGCAGGAAGAGTTCAACCACTCTTGTCCAATAGGGAGTTGGTTGATATGTTCATGGGAACACTGACAGGCCCGTTCTTTAATCATCTGATTGGAAACTCTTCAGCCGGATTCACCGAGCTGATATTGACAGGAGAACGTATTGAAGCTGGTATCAAGAGTGGAAAGATTCGTAGATTCATCATCAAATGTGAAGAGATCTTTTGGTGGTAAGAAAGAAGCCAATGTGTATGGTCGAAAAGCCGAGCCAAGACCGACCGTGCTCAACGTGTGGGGTTGTGATCTTCAATCCTACATCAGCACAACCTCAACGAGACAACACGCGTAACTAGAACGCGCCACGAAGATAGTTTACGAAGATCAACATGCCATTGTCGCAAGCCTTGCAACACATGTTGAAAGCAGAGCTGATTACCTTTAGGGATCCTCCTCAAAAAATCAACACTTCCTCCCCGAGGTACAATCCTAATGCAAAGTGTGCTTATCACTCCAATAGTCCAGGGCATAGCACTGACGATTGTTGGGCTCTGAAGAACAAGATTCAAGACATGATTGAAGCTAAACAGATTGAGTTTGATCCTCCTGTTGAGACTCCGAATGTGATCAACGCACCTATGCCTAACCATGACAAAAGTTCCAATGCTATTGACAAGAATGCTTATGTTTTTAATATAGATGACTTGACTATTCCTCTGATGACTGTTAAGAAGAATTTGCTGCAAGCCGGTGTCAATCCAGGATGCCCAGAGAATTGTCGTTGGTGCCCATCCGCGCCTGATGGTTGTGCTTGGTTGAGAAGACGTATTCAGTGCATGATGGATAACCGTGAAGTGCTATTTCTGAAACCCTCACCTGTGGAGAATCTGTGTGAAGACATGTCTAAGAAACTGAAGATCGAAGATGTGAGCGAAGCCAAACCATCTACATGGGGTACCTTGGGCCAGCCAAGTGGAAGATTCGACTACATGGTGAAGTATACTATTCTTGAAAGCTACAAGATTCGTATTGAAGATGTCAAAGCAACCGGATGGGGGACGATTTCCCAAAAGACTATGCTGATGTTAACACAATAAGGATTTCCTCTGCTGATCCTGTGCCTAGAGTGGCACCTCTCATCATTACTTCTCCCAGACCAGTTCCATATTCCTCTGACAAAGCTATCCCTTGGAATTATGGAGCTGATGTTTACTATCATGGCGTCAAGCAAGACCCTCTGACCATTGAGGATATTACGGTTGAAGTTACCATTCCTGACATTGACAACATCACCGGATCAAGTAAAGTGACCAGAACCGGAAGAGTATTTTCTCCAGAGATCTCTCATCCAAAAGAAACTGCGACTCCAGCTCGCATTCCAGTTATTCAACCAGTTCCCGAGACTAGAGGGAAAGAACCAGTAACTCATCCTGCTCAGCCAGAAGTACCAAAGGAAGTTGCTGATGATGCCTCCAAACAAGAAATGGAGGAAATTCTGAAGATTATCAAGAAGAGTGACTACAATGTTGTGGAACAGTTGGGACAGACTCCGTCCAAAATCTCCATGCTTGCTTTGCTCTTGTGCTCTGAGGCTCATGTTAAGGCCTTGGTGAAATTTCTGAAGAATGCTCACATACCGGAAGACACTACTACTGATCAATTTGAAGTTTGTATTGCTAGCCTGGCTGCCAACAACGGCCTAGGTTTCTTTGATGCTGATTTGACTCCTGCCAGAAGGAAACACAACAAAGCCTTGCACATCTCTATTGAATGCAAGGGCACTACATTGTCTCATGTTTTGGTAGACACCGGTTCTGCTCTGAATATCCTGCCGAAAGGAGATTTTGACCGACTCGATGTTGAAGGATTGGTCTTGAAGCCTAGTGACATTATTGTGAGAGCTTTTGATGGTTCTAAACGAACAGTGCTTGGAGAGCTCATTCTGCCAGTCGAAGTCGGTTCCCAGACTTTCGACTCCACTTTCTTTGTCATGGACATCCGTCCAGCTTACTCTTGCTTACTTGGACGCCCTTGGATACATGGGGCAGGCGCTGTTACCTCTACCTTGCATCAAAAGCTAAAGTACCCGGTGAAGGGGAAGGTTATGTGGTGAAGAGGAGTATATGGTCAGTCATCTGCAGTCGTTCCGATACCTCGAAGTGGAAAGAGAATTCTTTGAGACTCCCTGTCAAGCTTTCGAAATAGTTCCAAGAGTCATGCCTGTTGACTCTCCTACTACTTTTGAAGTTACACAAGCTCCGCCTAGGATGGCCTCGCTGAAAAATGCTCAAGCTGCAGTTGAAGAAGGAGGTAGTGCTATTTGGGGTCAGCTCCCCGATCTTCCTTTCAAATCTGACAAGACTGGTTTAGGCTTCACCATCAAGGGTTAGAAGATGATACGCCGCGAAGGTGCCGACCAACTTCCTTTCCGCATCAGCAAAGATGGAGTCCATGCCCTAGAAGACAACGACAACGACTTCGCCATCAGCAAGTGGATCTTTCCAACTCCCGACAACGGACCCAGCAATTGGAATACTGAAGACGTCATACCAATCTCCTTTAGACATGAGTAATTGCTCTTGTTTTCTGTTTTGCTTTTCGTTTTCCATGCTTTGAACAATAAACTTTAAAGCCTAGTGCCTTGCCCGGGGCATCGTGGCTCGTTTGTGAGGGTTATTATCTGTCATTCGCATATTTTCATTCAATAAAATCGTTGGACTTTTTGCGTTTATTTCTTTCTTTTTACTTTATCACCCCTTCAAAAGCTATGTGTTTCTTGCACACACCCACGTGATACACTGCAGAATCACTCTGAATCTCGTTGATAACAGTTATTCTATTGCTAAATATGACTTCGATAATCCGATCTACCAAGCCGAAGACGAAGGTGAGGAAGATTTTGAAGTTCCGGAGAACTTCGATCGCTGCAAGAAGAACGAGTTATACAGCCACACGAAGAGCCAGTTGAGGTTGTGAATCTAGGTACTAATGAAGACAAAAAAGAGATCAAGATAGGAACGGGTCTTGAGAACAATGTCAAAGAAAGGTTGGTTCGGATGCTACGAGACTATATTGAGGTTTTTGCTTGGTCATACGAAGACATGCCAGGTTTAAACATTGATATTGTGGTACACCGGTTACCGACGAAGGAGGGTTTCTCCCAGTGAAATAGAAGGTCCGTCGTATGCGTCCTGAAATGTCAGAGAAGATCAAAGCTGAAGTTATGAAGCAGTTCAACGCTGGTTTTCTAGCCGTTACTTCTTATCCACAGTGGGTTGCAAACGTGGTGCCCGTACCTAAGAAGGATGGCAAAGTGCGAATGTGTGTGGATTACAGAGATTTGAACAGAGCAAGTCCGAAAGACGATTTTCCACTTCCTCACATTAATGTTCTGGTTGACAACACCGCTCAACATAAAGTTTTCTCCTTCATGGATGGTTTCTCCGGTTACAATCAGATCAAAATGACTCCTGAAGACATGGAAAAGACTACTTTTGTTACACAGTGGGGCACTTTCTGCTACAAAGTCATGCCGTTCGGACTGAAGAACGCAGGCGCCACTTATCAGCGTGCCATGGTGGCGTTATTTCATGACATGATTCATCACGAGATAGAGGTCTACGTCGACGACATGATAGCTCGATCCCAGACTAAAGAAGAACATCTCGATCATTTGCGGAAGTTGTTTGACAGACTGAAGAAGTATAAACTGAGACTCAATCCTACAAAGTGCACCTTTGGAGTTAGGTCCGGAAAGCTCCTAGGGTTTGTTGTTAGTGGTAAAGGTATTGAAGTTGACCCCGCCAAGGTTAAAGCTATTCAAGAGATGCCAGATCCCCGCACCGAGAAGAAAGTCAGAGGTTTCTTGGGACGACTGAATTACATTGCCAGATTCATTACACATCTATCTGCTACTTGTGATCCAATCTTCAAGTTACTGAAGAAAGATCAAGTAGTGGAATGGAACGACGATTGCCAGATCGCTTTTGACAAAATCAAGGAGTACCTAAAGAATCCTCCTATCCTGATGCCGCCTGCCGGCCTGCCGAAGGAAGACCTCTTATCATGTATCTGACAGTGTTAGAGAACTCAATGGGGTGTGTGTTGGGTCAACATGACGAGTCTGGTCGAAAAGAGTATGCAATATACTACCTTAGAAAAAAGTTTACCGACTGTGAAATAAGATACTCATAGCTCGAGAAAACTTGCAGCGCTTTGGCTTGGGCTGCTCGCCGACTAAGATAGTATATGTTGACTCACACTACCTTGTTGATTTCAAAGATGGATCCGATAAAATACATATTTGAGAAACCAGCTCTCTCCAGAAGAATAGCAAGATGGAAAATGATCTTGACTGAATATGACATCCAATATACTTCTCAGAAAGCAATCAAAGGAAGTATAGTAGCCGATAATTTGGCTCATCAAGCCGTAGATGACTATCAATCTATGCAATTCGAGTTTCCAGACGAAGATGTTTTGTTAGTTACTGATTGTGAAGAACCAGGACCAGACGAAGGACCTGAACAAGGATCCCGATGGACCATGGTCTTTGATGGAGCCTCAAACACACTTGGCAATGGCATTGGCGCCATCATTACATCTCCTACAGGCGGACACACGCCTTTCACCGCCAGATTATGTTTTAGTTGCACTAACAACATGGCCGAATACGAAGCGTGCATCATGGGTATTAAAGATGCTATTGACTTAAGAATCAAGTTCTTACAAGTGTATGGAGACTCAGCTTTAGTGATCAGTCAGATTAAAGGCGAGTGGGATACGAAGCATCTGAATCTCATTCCATATCGAGAGCATGTTCTAAGTCTGATCCCCTATTTCTAAGAGATCACTTTTGATCATATCCCACGAGAAGAGAATCAGTTGGCAGACGCATTGGCTACTATGTCGTCTATGTTCAAGATCAGATGGTACAACGAGGCTCCCCAGATCATCATTGAAAAGTTTGACAAACCAGCGTACTGTTATGAGCTTGATATAGAAGAGAAACCTTGGTTCTACGATGTGAAGAGGTATCTTGAGACTCAGGAATATCCCGCAGGGGCATCTGTCAATGATAAGAAGTTCTTGAGAAGATTTGCATCCAAATTCTTCCTCAGCAACGGCATCTTATACAAGCGCAACCACGACTTGTGCTTACTCCGCTGTGTAGACCAGAAAACAACAAAACGAATCATGGAAGAATTACACGAAGGCGCATTTGGTACCCACTCCAGTGGACATACAATGGCTAAGAAGATTCTGAGGACATGTTACTTTTGGTCCACTATGGAAGCTGATTGTCACTGCTATGCTTGTTCTTGTCACAAATGCCAGATATATGCAGACAAAGTGCACGTACCTCCAGTACCATTGAATGTTCTGACTGCTCCATGGCCTTTCGTAATGTAGGGCATTGACATGATCGGAGAAATCAAGCCCACCGCTTCCAACGGACATCGTTTCATCCTTGTGGCAATTGATTACTTTACTAAATGGGTAGAAGCAGCCTCATTCGCATCTGTTACCAAGAATGTTGTGGCTCGATTCATCAAGCATAATCTTATCTGTCGGTATGGCACTCCCGAAAGGGTTATCACAGATAACGGTTCTAATCTCAACAATAAGATGATCACCGAACTCTGCACGTAGTTCAAGATCACGCATAACAATTCTTCTCCATATCGGCCTAAGATGAATGGCGCAGTGGAAGCCGCCAATAAGAATATTAAGAAGATTATACAGAAAATGACAGTGACCTACAAGGATTGGCACGAGATGTTACCATTTTCTCTTCATGGTTATCGCACTACAGTACGGACATCTACAGGGGCAACCCCCTTCTCTCTTGTATACGGTATGGAAGCAGTCCGACCAATCGAGGTTCAGATACCTTCAACCAGGGTCCTCTAGGACGCAGAGCTAGGCGAAGACGATTAGATCTAGACTCGCCTTGACCAGATCAACCTGATTAACGAGAAACGGCTCGCATCCATCTGCCATGGCCAGATCTATCAGAAACGAATGATCAGAGCATTTAACAAGAAAGGTTCAAATCACCAACCAACAGATGACTACTATAAGCATTCAAGATTCAAATGGCGAATATCAATCCACTCACTTTCTACTGACAGCAAGGAGATGAGATAGTCGAAATATATGAGTACTAGCATAGTTGGAACTTAACAAGATTGTTTCTGCATAGCTTTTTACTTTCCTTGTATACAAACTGCTTGGCCATACGCCACCTTTCCAATTAATACAATTTCTTTCTCTTTACAAAGTGTTTGTTTTATTGTTTGTGCATAAAGTCCAACGATTGCTTTGAATGATTATATGCGTTTGACAATAAAAATCTGTTTACGAACAAACGAAAAGCGGACATACGAAAGTAATCACTACAAGCTCAAGGAATTGGGATGACAACGAAAGTCACCAATATTTTCCTCAACAAAGGTGTTTATCCCCAACAGAATTTCCCCGGCAACAGCAATATCCCGACTCGAAACTTGGTCAGATAGTGCATCGGAGGAAAACTACATTTCTTACTCCCCAACAGGATCTATGCACAAAGACTCCCCAGCGGAGTGTTCCTCGGGTTCCGTTATCCTCAGCAGGGACAACGTACAAGATCCTCAGCGGGTTATCCCTTAACTTCCACCGTTCCCAGTAGGATCTAAGCACAAGGTCCCCAGCGGAGCATCTTCCATCTTTATCTTCCAACAGCAGTGTCCAGACTTGAAACTTGGTCAGATAGTGCATCGGAGGAATCAAAGTCACCTATTCTTATTCCAAGTCAAGGTTGCCACGGTTGCATCCCCAAGCAGGACATCCACATCTTCCTCAAGATGGATATGTTTTGAAATACCAACATATACATTCATACATTACATATAGCATACGCATATAACGCTCATACACATTGCATGCATCATAATCTGCATCAGTCTAACTATATCCTGTCAAAATTTCTTATGTTTTTCTCCCCAGCAGGTGGAAATCAATTCCAAACGAAAGGTCAAAGATTAATGCCTGAAACCAGACAGGAAAACTATCTGAACAACTGCGACAATAGGTCCAGGATTAATGCCCGAAGCCAGATGGGAAACTATCCGCATTCTGCCGCCTATTATCCTCCCAGAATAATCAAGACAAAGATTTATTCTGACTCTCTCTTATTATCAACAGCAACCACAAAGTCTCGGCCGGTTTCCCGGATGGCATCTTAAGCCCATCTCCGACTATTTGTCGACATCTCCCCAATTTCAAAATGCTGCATATTTGGTTAAAAACCAATACAAACCAATAACTTCATTCAAAGACAAGCGCGAGGTCTAACGTACGACTCTCTCCGGATGGCATCTTAAGCTCATCTCCATACTCCCTTCTACCTTCAGGAATATCTACGGAGCCAGTAATGCCTGTTCCTCAAGATCAATCTATCCGGATGGCATCTTAAGCCCATCTCCAACGACTCTCCTGTTCTGTCAACACTTTTGAGTCTAGCACGACTCATTCCCCAGTGAAGTCTCCAGCTTCTCCAAATGGCATCTATAAGCCCATTCCCATGCATCATCAATCAACGGCGAGTGCAAATTTTCAGGTGTACTCGAGTGTTCAATCATCTTTTACCTTCAGGTCACGAAAGGCAAGCATGCCAATCTAACCCTTCCAGTACAAGAAGAATGAACAGGGGCAACTATCATACCCCAAAATTTGACCTCTTATTTCTCAAGACATTCAATATATCCATACTCAAGGATTCCTCAAGGGTTGATCAGACAAATCCTCTCCTACACAATCAACCCAAACTAGGGTTTGGCAATTCTCAGATCAAGATGGGCTCTCAACATCTCCAGTGATCATCATGCCTCCTCATATGCTTCAAAGAATCTCCCTGACAAGTTTCAAGCCTCACAAGTCAAGTTCCCTCAGACAATTGCTCAGATGGTTGAAAATCAGTTGTATTGGACAAAAAGTCAACTGTGGTCAACATACAATCAAACTTCATGATTTTTGGTCAACATCCTATATATGAAGTTACATTCATCATTTGATCAAGGGTTGATCATGATTCATCAAGAAAACTCAAGATTTGCCCAAAAGTCAAACTTTCCAAATTAGGGTTTTCTAGAGAAAAGTCAACTGAACTTTGACTGAGCATTACTTCTTCATACTTTGTCAGAACTTTTTCCACCACCTCTCATTTTGAAGTAAATTAAATTCTCTACAACTTCATGTCTCACAAGCATGTTCAGAAAATGCTTCATTTGGACGATATGGATCAAAACATTACAGATCCTTTTCAAAGTCAACAAAAAGTCAACTTTTTGTAATGAAGTTTTATTGAGCATGGAAACTCCAATTGAGATGAAACCAAATAGGTTATTTAGAGGAAATCTATAGCTTTCTAAAAAGTCCAAGAACACACAAAAATGTTAAAAATTGAGCAAGATACACCTTGCACAAGTTGAGCATTTTTGAAGAGGTGCACAAAGAGAAATACTTGTGAAAATCCAAAATTTTGCGAATGGGCCTAACTTTTCTTGATTCAAACTTGTTCCTCAGCTAATTTGGAACCTCCAAGCCCAAGGCCACGAATTTTATCTTTATTTTTCTATTTAATTTGGATTTTAATCATTTAAAAGCCAATTAAATTAAAATAAAAGATAGAAAATCAAAATTAAATGAAAATTGGATTTTTCTCTTATTCTTGAGGTCCAAGCAACTCATAAAAGCTGGCAATTTCGAAATTGACTTTGATTTGGCAAGAAATTGATGAAAATTGGATCAAAAAGGAAAGATTTGGTTTCATACAAAATCAAATATTTTTACATTGATTGATTCTTTATTTCCTCTTGATTTCTGACCTAAATCCATCTATTATATATACACAATGCCTACACATGAGAATAGAACAGAAAAATTGCCTCAAAGAACCCTAACCTAAGTCAAAAAAATCGTGTTCTTGAAGCAAGTGGCAGCCCTAGTTTCATCCTGTTTCAACCGATTCCAATCATTCCATTGCATTCCTAGAGGTCTCTTGAATCGATCCAGACCTTTACAAATCACAAAACCATCAAGAATTGTGAAATCACGATTTCGGTTTTTCCAACATTTTCCAAATTCGATTTTTATCATTCATGCATAATTAACTTGTTTTGATTGTTTGTTCATGTTTAGAATCAAGTTTGCAAGCTATCTGGGTGGTTCAATTGACTTTTAGGTGCCAGGATCGAGTTATGCCATAGCTAGGGTTTTCTGGTTCGAATTAGGGCTTCCTTAAATACGTAAAATTGGACAAAACTAAGACCACCATCGTGTTTAGAACGATGTTTCCAATCGAACCATGGCTTCATATTGCATTTATATTGCTTGTGCTGGATTTTTGAATTTTGCAGGGGCTATAGCGTCGAACCAGACCGACGCTATGTGTTTTAAAATTCAAACGGAGAAGATGAAGATCTTCGCGCGTGTTTTCCCAGTGGGCACGAGTTCGAATCCTTGCAAGGCAATTTATTTTTGCTCCTTTGAAAACTAACATTATTTTTCTATTATCTTATTTCTTATTTTTCTTAATATTTTCATGTTAATTTAATTTATCT
Source organism: Vicia sativa (assembly GCA_021764765.1). Lineage (NCBI taxonomy): Eukaryota > Viridiplantae > Streptophyta > Magnoliopsida > Fabales > Fabaceae > Vicia > Vicia sativa. Next base: position 320,060,937 of record CM038792.1, on the reverse strand, counting down.
TTAAATAATTTTCTCATGCATTTAAAAACACCAAAAAATATTTTCTTTTTGCATTTTAATCAGAAAAATACTTATTTAATTTTTAGCATTAAAATTAATATTTTTGCAAGCATATTTTATTTAATTTCTAATTAACCATTAAATAGACTTTTAATTGCTTTTAATTATCAAAATCAATTCAGAAAATTACCAAAAATTTATCTTATCATCCAATTGTCATTACTAACTTAAAATATTTTTCTCCATTCAAAATTCTTATTTTTACTTACATTTTTCTCTTATGCAATTTTCTCCTATTTTCCGATTATGTATCTGTTCACAGGTTGTAACGCTTCGGGCAAGTTTCTTTCGCTTTTCTTTTCAAATTATGTAACTGCCTATGGGATGTAATAGTTTAATTAGGACTTTTACTTTCCGCAATTTATTTTCCGCACCCTATAAACTGCTAGTAATTAGGCGTGTATGGCAAGATAAAAATTGGACATAGATCACTCATAATTTCAAGATAACATATCTGAATTTGACACACTCTTTTCACACATGCACCCCCTAGAGTAATTCTCTCTCGTTGCCTTAACGAATACAAATGGTCAAGTCCCTCGAACGTAGAGGTATCCTAGCACCGTTGCCTTCAAAACAAATCATCATAGTCCCTTCGATACAAAGATCATAGACCCACGATGTCGCCTAAGAATACATGATCTTGACCCTCGATTGTTGTCTACGAAAATTGATGATCGTCCCTTCGAATGTGCTAGGATACTCCTACAAGTTGCCTTCTATGACCATCCGATGTCCCTTCGAATGTCCCTTTACATCCAACGAATAGGGTTACCTACCAACTAATGGTATGGATAGCACTATTCTAAAAGGAACATAAAACAACATGAAAACGACCATTCTGAGTAGGTAATAAAAGACTTTTAGTTGCTTGCTCAAAACAAATGCTCTTCACACCACACACTTTTGTCAAAGTTCAAACTCTTTTTCAAAACGAAACATTTCCGAACACTTTGTATACATTCCTACATGAATCATTACAAAGTCAAAACGAAATGCCTTTTTTAAAAACATTTTTGTCAAACACACAGAAAGCACTTTTAAAAATGATCTAAGAGCAACTATGTGCCCGTAGATAACTACGGATGAAAAGGGGTGCTAATACCTTCCCTTTTCATAACCATTCTCCCGTACTCAGAATCTAACGAAGGTCTTTTCTGTACTTTTTACCTTCCCTTAATTGGATAAAAGAAAAGTCGGTGGCGACTCTTGTTATCCGCAACATTTGTGATACAAAAACCTCAAAGTCAGTTCACCGTATTACAGAACTGGCGACTCTGCCGGGGAGACACCCTAAAGAGAGAATTACCTTAGGGATTTTTTTAGATCATCTTTACCGCTTCGCTTGATTTGCTTGCTTTATCTTTAAGGGTTGCTTGGGTATTATACTTGTGAGGGATCCTACACCCGGATCCAGGTTTCCTTTAGGTAAGTAGCAATAGATCGTCTTAACCGTTAGGCGTATACCGAAACGGTCAACATGATGGCTACGTTAGTGTGACACTTTGGATGTCCTGATACTCTTCATTTCCAAGTTGATGATAGTATTTGGCTTCTGCGTGGTGTCATTAGCACTAACTAAACTTTTAGAACCCTAATTGACCCATCTCGGCCATTAGAAGGTAGTGAGATGGCGGCTTTGCAGGACTAAGGTTGGTTGATACTCGATGCTACGCCATTAAGATCGACTTTTGGGATATTTTTGGTCGACCACTTGGTGGTCGTATTGAAATAAACGCCTACGAGAAAGATAAATGATATGAGATTCCTAGAACCCGGTTACTATTATAGGACAGGATGAACCAACTCAAACTTTTGGTAGGGTAATCACCTATACCTCATACAAGCCTTAAACCTAGGCTCATTGTGTGATTTGTTTGTGTGTGCTAAACATAACATCATGACATCATCGCATTGCATATCATTCCTAACTATTTAAAGGACCTAGGGATTTATCTTTGCTCTGTTTTGTAGGGATTATGGCTTCCAGAAAGACTATCTGAATCAACTTCATGGGTATACCTTCTCAGCTCAAACAATTGGTTTCAGAGGTTCCTGATCATGCTCAGTTCATCAAAAGACATGATTATCTACTTGACTTGGTTACCTCCGGTTTTGAAGAAGATATGATGCATGTCCTATTCCAGTTCTTTGATCCGAAACACCATTGCTTTACATTCCCGGATTATCAGTTGGTTCCTACCTTGGAAGAATTCTCTAAGCTACTTGGGATACCTATTCTTGATCAAATGCCATTCACTGGTTTAGAAAAGGTTCCTAAGTACGAAGACATCGCATCTGCATTACACCTAAAGCGCTCAGACATTGAAGCCAATTGGGAAACCAGAGGTGGAGTTAAGGGTTTACTTGCTATGTTTCTGATGAAGAAAGCCCGAGAATTCCTCAAAGCTATGAGTTTCCATGCATTTGAAGACATCTTGACCTTCCTAATCTACGGTTTGGTTGTATTTCCTAACTCGGATCAGTTCATAGACGTCAACGCCATCAAGATATTCCTTACCCGCAATCCTGTGCCTACTTTACTTGGAGATATTCTACATTCGTACCGTCAAAAGACAAGGAACTCTCATGTGTTGTATACCGTTACTTTCCAAGTGGTTTATTTCGCACCTTTCTCCATCAGTTTTGAAGAACGAACAAAGGTTGAAGTGGTCTCAAAGGTTAATGTCACTCTCTCATTCAGATATTCGTTGGTGTCTTTTCTATCAAAAGGACTTCACCTTCATTGAGCGTTGTGGAGAATTCCCTAACGTACCACTCCTTGGCATAAGGGGAGATAAAAACAAAAACAAAGTAGAGAAGCTTGCAAAACTCGAGTATCGATTATTGTATTTAGATTAATTAGAATAAAATTTATGTAGAAATTAATTCTAAGAAGGCGATCGATTTTTTGTGTTCATACGCATTCGAAAGTCAAATTGAATTTAAAGTTCGAAATCGCAACACAAAGATAATTAAAATATAATTTGAATTTATTTACAAATGAAATGAATAAAGTATAAGATCAAAAATAATATGTACATAATTACATATTTACATTTCTAAATATAATAATAAAAATACTAAGTATATTTATACATACAAAAATAAAATTGCATTATTAAATATTAAATATAAATAATAGAATAACTATAATAAGAATGTAATGGGGGAAAATGTATATTGATGCTAAGAGAAAATGATGATTGAACTATTCTTGAATGCCTTCACAAGTAGCGAACTAGTTAGTAGCATAAATGGGATAAAATTGAAATGAGATACCATTGCAATAAATTAGAGCATGGTTAGTAATTAAGATTATAAAATTGAGTGAAGCTTACATGAATCTAACATGAATACTATTAAATAATCGAAAGCTTTAAATCAATATTCAATTCCACATAGCATTTCGTTCTAACTTCATTCAATATCGAGTAAACACAACAATTATTCATGACTATCGATTCAAAAATGAAAACAAATGAAAATGGTTCATGTTATTACTCCATTCAAGTTTAAGACATGACAAATCAAGTTCAATGCAAGCTTAAATCAGCCAAAACAAATATCGGGCAACAACTATGCTATCCAAAGAAACACTCTAAATATCGATCAAAGACCACATGAACTCAAAGGCAAATACAAACAAGTGTTAACACATACTCAATTAACCACAGCTCATCGACTAACTTGTATTATCAACCACTTACTAACCCGGGCAGCCGCTACACTAATCCAATGACGCACACATATTTATTAGAAACACTCAGTTACGAACAAGAAGCAACAATGATGTCAATATTCAAATTAAATCACAGAAATATCATAACCGAATGCTTCAATCAAGCTAGCAAACTTACACAATTCAGCTCAAATGAAAATGGTGTAGACATGGGAGGTATTATCTAAGTTGGTATAAACTAAACATGAAAGCAACATCATCGTATTTTATCACAACAAACACAATGGTACCATCCAAATTTCAACATCGGATTAATAACATCTTAAAGTTTAGCTACAATTAACAGTATCATAGTACGTCGGACCAATCCAATGTATTATACTATCAAACCAATTTTCAAAGAATTCATCACGACACTACAATTCTATTTTATTAACTAAAACGGTATCAAACTAGATATCACAGCATAACGACCTTTTACAAACTTAAATTTGGAATAAATAAATAACACTCATGGTAGCAAAAGAGTTTAATAATTATGAACTCAAGAGACTAACACAAGATCTAAAACCAATAGCATAACATATGAACAGTTCTAATTCACCAGATCAACGTAAACACAAATTGTTTTCCAGAAGTTATCACAGCAAGATAGTTAACTAAAAGTTTCATCATATAATGTAACATCACGGAACCTTAATTAATTTCTTACCAATTTGTGAATAGTGGGAACGGATGATCCGTTGTTTGAGAATTGAGGTGTCTCGGAAGTTGATGAGAGGAGCTTGGCGGATGCTCTGATTTGAAAAACAATATAGCAGATGATGAATAGAACAAAGAAAAGTTGCTGAAGGGTGCCACTGGTGGATGGATGACGCCAGGGAGTATTTCAGAAAGAGGATGCGGATGGGGTATGTATGGAGAAAGATAGAGGAAGTATGGTCACCGGAAATTGAATAAGTGTGATAGAGGTATGGTCACCGGAAGTTGAATGAGGGAGTGGCAGTGGAGAAAATTTATAGTGAGTTAGTGGAATTAGGTGTAAGGTTGGTTAGAGTGAGGTTTTATGTTTGAGGTAAGTTATAAAGAGAAAGAATCGGTGGTGTCGTGAGAAGGTTGAATAGGTTGTTGATGTTATGAAGTGACAAGTGGATTTTGAGAGGGTCTCATGGAGGGTGTAGCAGAGGGATTATTGTGAAGGCTATTTGGAATTTGAGATGGAGGCGGCAGCAAATTGTGAGGAAGTTTAGTGGTTCGGGTGGAGTAAACGGAGGTGGGTGGAGAAGGGACAGTGGAAGAGACGGAGTGTTGGTGGAGGAAGGTTGTTGGAGGTGGATGAAGGTGAATGGTGGTTATTCCTATTAGGGTTTATGCGTAGCTTTTGGTATTTCTATGAACGTGGCTCCCATTGGTGTCTATGCATTAAACCTTTTATATCATGAACTCTAGGGTTTTCTATTGATTATGGACTTAGTGATTTTTGGCTCAACAGGCTTTGAATTTTCAGTGATGTTGGGCTTAGAATCTTTGATATGTTGTAAAAATTGGATTTATTGATGAATCTTGAATGTTAGGTCTCTTGGAATTTTGAAGTTCTGGCCGTTAGGAGCAGAAGTTTTGGCCGTTAGGAGTAGAATTTGTTAGGAGCGAAGTTCGCTATTAGAGCAGTTCGCCGTTAGAGAAGAAGTTATGGCCATAGAGCGTAAGTTCGTTGTTATGAGTAGAAGTTCGACCGTTAGAGGTTCGATTTTTGATGAATCGTGTGGATCTATAAGTCGATACATATACTTCAAGACTCACGAAGGCCATGGAATCACTTCACCTCAAATATTCGATCACAAAACACTTTTACTCGAAAACCTTAATCAATATCTGCTGGATAGGGAATCAGAACTCTCAAAACCTCGATTCTTATGAGATAGTCAGAAGCTTTTGGATGCACACATCTTGTATATTAAGACGAAGCTTGAAATAATGGAACCTCAAATATTCAACTTTTGAGAATCAAACTTCTTCTTCAAAATAGTGTATACTCTCATAATCAGAAAATCCTGATCTCATGGTTAATGCACAAATGATATGCATGAAATGCACCTATTGATTAAGTGTAAGCCAATTATTAAAAAAATGAAGAGGGCGAATTTTGGGGCGTAACATCCCCGAGCAGTGATCTTATCAACATCATCATGTTAGTCCCCGAGCAGTGATCCTATCAACTTCATCACGTCAGTCCCTGAGCCGTGCTCCTATCAACATCATCACGTCAGTCCCCGAGCAGTGATCCTCAACTTCATCTCGTTAGTCCCTACACAATGATTATTTATCTCTACATCATCATGTCGGTCCCTGAGCAGTGATCCTATCAAACTTATCTACCTTCTCAAGTTATCACGTTACATTGGTCCCGAGCAAGAACCAATCATCAATCAACTTATTATGTCGGTCCGAGCAATAATAGGTTACTCAAGTCATTCCCTAGCAAGGTTTATATACAAGATATTCATCCCCAGCGGAGTATCTCCCAATGATTATCATTCCCCGACAACAACAATATCCAAACTCGAAACTTGGTCAAATTGTGCATCGGAGGAATTCACATCTCTCTTATTCCCCAGTCAGGGTTTCCAACAACTACATCCCTAAGCAAAAATCAAAGATCCTCAGCAGAAAATTCCTATCTTCTTCAAGATGGATATGTTTTGAAATACCATGACATCTACATTCATACATTATTCATAAAATCATAACATGCATAATATGCATATAATTAACCATATCCTTTCAAGCTAAATTCCCAAGTGAAAGTTATTTTCCAGGCGGAAGGTCAAAAGATTAATACCCGAAACAAGACGGGAAAGCTATCTAAACGGCCAAGCAAGTTATCAACAAACAGCAAGATACAAATTAATACCCGAAATAAGACGGGGGAGCTATCTACATCTTGACGAATTATTCATTTCAAAAATAAACAAGATGAAGGTTTATTCTGATTCTATCTTATCATATCATCTCTCTAGATGGCATCTTTAAGCCCATCTCCGACTACACGCCAATATCTATCCACCTTCAAAATGTTGCATATATGGTTAAAATCAAGACATACCAATCATCTTCATTCAAAGACGAGCACAAAGTCTAACGTACGACTCATTCTACAACATCCACCTCTCCAAATGGCATCTATAAGCCTATTCCAGTGCATCGCCAACTAACGATCTCATTCCATATACAGGCGAGTGCAAATTTTCAGGTGTACTCGAGTGTTCAATCATCTTCTACCTTCAAGTCACGAAAGGCAAGCATACCAATCTAACCCTTCAGGTACAAGAAGATTGAACAGGGGAAATTGTTATACCCCAAAATTTGTCCTCCTATTTCTCAAAACAATCCACATCTCCACACTCAAGAATTTTTCAAGGGTTGACCAGATGAACCCTCTCCTAAGCAATCAACCCACAACTAGGGTTTTGCTTCTCTCAAGACAAAATCAAGTTCTAATACCTCAAGTGGTCATCATAACTCCTCACATGTCTCAAGGGATCCACCATGTCAAGTTTCAATCCTCACAGCTCAAGTTTGCATAGTCAATTGCTCAAATGGTTAAAATTAGTTGTATTGGACAAAAAGTCAATTGTGGTCAACATACAGTCAAACTTCATAATTTTTTGGTCAAAATAAATATTTTGAAGTCACATTAATCATGTGATCAAGTTTTGATCATGAATCATCAAGAAAACTCAAGATTTGATCAAAAGTCAAAGTTTCCAAATTAGGGTTTTTGAACCAAAAGTCAACAGAACTTTGACAAGGCATAACTTTCACATACTTTATCAGAAATTTTCCACCAAAGCTCATTTTGAAGGGAATTCAATTCTCTAAAACTTCATGTCTCACAAGCTTTGGCCAAAAATGCGTCATTTGAGAGTTATGTATCAAGACATTATAGGTCCTCCTAAAAGTCAACAAAAATTCATCTTTTAGCAAAGAAGTGTACATGAACATGGAAACTTAAATGAAGATAAAACAAAAAGTAGTGTTTATAGGACATCTTGAGCTTTCTAAAAAGTCCAAGAACACTTAAAAATGTTGAAAATTGAGCAAGATACAAGTTGTGCAAGTTTGAAATTTTTAAGGAGGTGCATGAAGAGAAATACTTAGCAAATGCAGATATTTTCCAAATGGGCCTAAGTTTTCATGATCCAAACTTAATCTTGACATTATCTATGGACTGAAAACTCAAGTGCACACCCATCTTGCATTTATTTTATTTATTTTTGAATTTAATGATTTAAATTCAATTTCAATTGAATAAAATACAACGGTAAGAGTTAAGATGAGTTGGGCTTGCTTTCTACTTGTCTTGAGATCCAAGATAGTCCATGCTAGCTGGAAATTTCGTGCACCATGCATCAATACAAGATTGAGCCAAATATGGAAGAACTTGATAAAATATGTTAATCAAATATTTTGCATTCAAGTTGATATATTTTCCACAAATGCTTGACCTAATCTCTGGCCCTATATATACATAGCACATTTAAACGTCAAGGAGGACGAGTTTGCGCCAGAAAATAGGTTCTTGTTCAAAATTTTCAAAAGAAAGTGCACCATCGAAACCCTCGCTCCAGCCTGCTCAAGCAATTCCAAGCACTCCATCATGCTCCCGAGGTAACATAGGGTAAGTATGGATCAATATCCATGACCAAAACATCCCGAATTTCATGCATCATGAAGCTCTGATTACATATTTTTCTAAAATTCGTATTTTTATTTTTATGATGTTTTGATCTAAACTAACCATGATCGTTTCTTGAGTTTTATTAGAGCAAGTCTGGGCTATCATTACAAGCTTTTCATGGCCAAATCGGGTTTGCCACTTAGCATAGAATTTCTAAGCTTCGTATTTCTATTTGCAGGCACTTTCAGACTAAACCGACACCACCACTAAACTCACAAGGGTCGATTTAGGGGGGTAGGCTTAATTTCTTGCTAGGGGTGTGCATGGATCAATAACCAAACCAAATTGAACCATATATATGGTTTGGTTTGGATTTTAAAACTACTTCATTAAAACCAGTTTATATTTTTAAAACCGGTTTATATGTGGATCGGTTCGGTTTTGAATCGGTTTCTCACAAAACCGCTTTTAAAAAACCAATTTTAAACCAGCTTTTCTAAAATCAATTTTAATTTTTTTAAAACCAATTTCAAAACCAGCTTTATAAATAAAACCAGCCAAAACCGCTTTATAAAAAAATCAATTTTATAAAAGATCAATTTTAAAAATAAAGTTTTATATCAAAAAAAGTTTTATAAATATTTTTTATTTAAAAATTCTAAAATTATTTTATGTTAAAAACAATAATTTTAAAAAAAAAATGATCATTTCTCAAAATTTAACTGCTACATCCAATGCATCCATCGTAAATAAATACACTGTCAATATTGTGCGGAACCAAATAGTCATAAATAAATAAAATTAACTGCTACATCCAATGCATCCATCGTAAATAAATACACTATCAATAGTGTGCGGAACCAAATAGTCATAAATAAAAAAAAATTAACTGCTACATCCAATGCATCCATCGTAAATAAATACACTGTCAATATTGTGCGAAACCAAATAGTCATAAATAAATAAAATTAACTGCTACATCCAATGCATCCATCGTAAATAAATACACTGTCAATAGTGTGCGGAACCAAATAGTCATAAATAAAAAAATTAATCGCTACATCCAATGCATCCATCGTAAATAAATATCATCAATATTGTGCGTAACCAAATAGTCATAAATAAATAAAATTAATCGCTACATCCAATGCATCCATCGAATCTGGAGTCAACCTTATGTGTGTCTTGGTGTCATCAAGTCCGCAAGATAACCATAATTCATGCTTAGAGTTTGCATAAGACATTCATAGATTTTTAGGTCACATTACAATATTCATCAAAAGACTAATCATTCTCCTAATCGAATGTAATCCAATATGAGTAGTGAATTGTCAACAAGCACTTAGATCAAAAGACTAATCATTTATTTCTAAATAATCCAAGATGTTCTCAGAGGAAACTATAGCTCAAGAATGGAAGGAAAATTCATATATAAAACTTTAGAATTCTTTACCGTTAAGTCATCTTCGAATGCAATGTAGGTTGAAGAGGTTGAACAACTAGCACCATCTTCCGATAAAGTAATTCTACAAAATATATAAATATATTTCATTATGCCTCAAGTATAATAAATAAATAATAATACATTAGAGAATATACTTAGTTATCATACCTTGCTCAAATCTCTCAAGAATATCAAAATCTTCATTTGTAATCAATGATGAAGATGTTCCTTTGAGCCAATCTTGAGTGCATATCGTTTCGAGCTTGTCGTGTTAATGAGTGCGATATGGATCAAGCACCCTTTCTCCTGTACTAAATGCGGATATTCAGACGCCACTGTGCTTATTGGTATAGCAAGTACATCTCTTGCAATGTTTGCAAGGATGGGGTAACGGCCAGAATTTACTTTCCACCACTCTAAGACATTTATCTCCATGTTACGCCTAAACTCTCCCAAGATAAGTAGTTAATTCATTATCCGCATTGTCACACCCTTCCGAAAGATAAAACTCTAGTTCCATACGGATGGCTAACACTACCAAAAACTTGCGACTCATTTAAATTACCTTGAGGAGGCATAAAGCCAACACAATATTCCTCATATATAGATTTCAAACAAGACTCTAAGGTTTCTTTCAAGGCATCAAGATCAACCTTATTATAATATCGTCGCACCATCCAATCAACCAATTTAACCTTCTCTAGGATCAAAAGCTAGAGCAATCAACAACATCATATTAAGCTTCTTGTGAGATCCCCAATACTTATCATACTTCTTCTTCATTGAACGTAGATGTGCATCTTCAGACGCACACATATCCACAATGCTCTTTCCAATACCCAGGACTTCAAACATGTAAATATTGCTTGTCAAGTAAGAAGACCCTGATATATGTACAGTAGCATCATAAAACAACTTCAAGAATGGAATGATTAAGTTGATATGATTCCAATCGTCTTTCGTCGGGACACCTTTTCCTTTTTTTGTCAACTCATTCACATACCTAGCACAACATAAAATGTTCAACATCAATTCAAGAAGTAAAATTATTAAACGAAGAATTGAATCCAAAAGTTATAGAAACTATACAATCTGACAATTACTAGTGAGATCTCCTTTAGCAGATACAAAAACAAAGACTACAAAGAGTTATTAAACAAGAGAAAATTGAACACAACACAAGCAAACTTAATCAAGAAAACAAAAGAATTCCTCCTCAACACCAAACAGCTTTAATAAACATATCATCTATAGTGTAAATTAAACAACCTCGCTATCAATCATGTGAGAAACACAAGAACAAAAACAAGTGTCTAATAAAAACAAGAGAATCAAACAACCAAGATATGGGAACTGTTAGTAACATTGGTTTTCTTCATTATTCGTAGTTTCTTTCAACACGCACTACTTTCAAAACAAAGAAAACACAAATCGCCATGCGCTTTATAGTTCCTCCGAACTACTGTTAGGGTGAACAAAATCTGTTGTAAACTATCAGAAAGTGGGGTTGGAGTATCTAAATCTAAGGATATGATGGAAGAATACAATACAACTATGAAGAGCATGATGAGGAATCCTTATGAGTATCATCATGATCTGGGTTTGTTTCATCTCTTCATCCCTATTTTGTTTTGGTATTTGATTCGTGAATTCAGTTGCTACTTCATGTTTAGTATGATTATCATTATAAACACTCTTGTTAGGAATGAATAAATGAATGTTCTAGCATATTGTTCCTTTTGTTGCATAGTGTAAATTAAACGAAAAAAGGATGTGGTCAGAATCAGATGCAAATTTACAAAAGTCGATATATTAGCTTTAGTGTCTCTACATCGACTATTCTTAGTATTAATATCACACAAGCATAAACGCAAAGTGATCAAAACCAAAAATAAAGTGGTACACTTTCAAAGAAAATCGAATACTAAATAAGTCGGAAATCGATACCTTTTATTACTTAAAACCTAATTCTTCAAAGGTTCTTTCATGTTTTGAAAGTATACTAACATCAAGTAAGTCGAATTCCAACGAGTCTCAACATCTAGAGAAACTAAACCTTTATAGTCCATGTTCTCCTCATCAATACATCCCTTGAATTTAGCAAGCCTCATGAGAAGATCTAGCATACCAAACCGCATGACGAACTCTATAAACCGAATCATCAATGTCTTTAAACCTTCTTTCACAATTAAATTCAATACGTGCGCAACACCTCATATGAAAATGGTTTCCGCCATAACTAAACTATTCTTAGACAAAAGCCTCTCTTGAGACGCTCAACCCCAACATCGCTTGATGAAGCGTTATCAACCGTCAAACTAAGCACGCGTTTAAACCCCAACTATTCAAACACATCTCCATCGCTTCACAAATAGCATCCCTGTATGACTTGTGACTTGACAAAAATTTAAGATCTTCTTCTGTAAGTGCCAATTATTATCAATGAAATGGGCCGTCACACACATATAGCTCAACTTTTGACAAGAAGTCCACATATCAGTGGTGAGACAAACTCTTCGACAATTCAGAGATATAAAGTTTTTCAAAATCGTTCTTTCGTGTCCCATAGTGTCAAGACATCACGTACAATGTTGCGCGAACAAATCAAATCTTGGTGAAGCGAGACTCATAAACTCATGAAAAGACTCATGTTCGACCTTCCGAAAAGGAATCTCCATGTTAATGAACATCTTAACCATTGCTCTTCGAATAGCTTCTTGGTCAAACTTGGCAATTAAAGGAGAGCCAACATGTTCTTCACCACTTGTCATAGAAGATGATGTTTTTTGCCTCTTGTAAACAACGCATCTCGATAAATGAGCATGCATTGAACTAGTTCCATTACTATACTTAATTTTCGTACACAAGATTTGCACGAAGCTTTTGTTCTTCTTCCGATGATACAATGAAATGATTCCAAGCCTCCGAACGATTCTTTCGCTTCTTAGTGTGAGGAGGCGGCATTTCATTAGAAAAGCTAGGTGGAGGGTTGAAACCAGATTCTCGGATGTCGCATAAGTTGCGCCAACATTAGTCATCTTGATTCTGTTCAAAATAGGAAAACAAATTAGAAAATACAAGCAACAACTCCCTTCATTGAAAAATACAAGCAACCACATATATGAAGCTAGCAAAGTTATCAAAAATCTATCACAAGGACCTTCAACAAGAGTTATCAAACAATTGTTTTGCAATAACCAAAACCCTACTTCTACTTATATAATATAAGCACTTATACAAGAGTTTGAAAGAACTTGTACAAATAACTATGTGATGTTGTCCATATCGTTCTTGGCTTATTTTTATAAGCTCCTCAAGATAGGTTATTAGACACAATATATTCAAAGTTTAGGAACACCATTCTCAAAGTTTAGGAAAAACGGCATACCCAAGAGATATCTCCTGCTCTAATCAAATGCCTTCCTAATTACAAACACAATGACATGAAGGCTTTCAAAAAAATGATTTAGTCGATTGAGATTAACAACCGCGACTTACATCTCGATAAACCTTCACTTGTGTATCTAACTTAGATCTCCAACCTTGCAAATCCTAGTAAAAGATTCAAAATCAACCACCAAATAATGTAAACACACCCATATAGAATCAATCAACACAAGAACAAAAATCCAATTGCTTTAAACTTTGAATTCTACCTAGAAGTCGATCTCGATTCGTTAAGTTCCCGAGAAACAATAATTAAATATTAATAACTATAGTATAACAATAGCAAAGTTATCAAACAATTGTTTTGTAATAACCAAAACCCTACTTCTACTTAAACCCAACATAATGAAACTTAAAGTGTTTTTGGCTTCTACCATCAATGTCATACCTTGGTCAACCCTCTCAAGCTCACCTATCGCACAAGGACGTTTCAATAAAGAACACAAAGCCAAACCAAATTATTGTTTGCAAAAGCTCGACACTTGACAGATTCCTTGTTTGTAACATCTACTTTGCTAGAATCTATAACATGCTCTTTGTCAACAATCTTAAGCAATAGTAAACACAAAGCCAAACCAATTTTATTGTTTGCAAAAATCGATTCGTACAACTAATCCATGAAGATGATTGTAGCAACTAGCAAACAAAGATAACATTATTTATCAATCACCCTCTACAACTCGAAATTACAGTTGATTAACATGAACAAACATAAGGCAAGTAAGAATTAAGATTACCGAAATAGGTCAAAGCCGGGCCGCCATGTTCGAAGTAAGTGCCATGTTCGAAGTAGTGCCATGGAGTTACGACAGAAAGATGAAAGGGGGTTTGTGGCTGAATGGAAGGAAATGGTGAGTTGCTGTTACGGCGAGGAAGGAGGAAGGAAAAGGGTTTGTAACGGAGACTGAGAGTGAATGGAAAGCGAGAGACAGAAGAGGATGGTTCAAATCCAATAACCAATAAGAGATCCAAATTGGAATTTGGTTATTGAATTTTTTTGGTTTTTTATTAATGGGCCACCAGTGCTAAAATGTAATATTGGGCTGGGTTTTAAAATTTGGACTAATATGGATACTAATTTGGTTTTTGGTTTTTGGTTTTTTTGCACACCCCTATTTCTTGCATCGATTCTCTTTATTTTGCAGGTTTGGAATCTGACCTCGCCAGAGAAGATGAAGTTGACCACCCTGGACGGTGGTTTGAACGTTTAACCCCAGTGACCTAGTGTAACACGGTGGGAGAAATGACTTGTTTGTTTTGCGTTTGATCGCAAATGTTGCAGATAGCAAGAGTCGCCACCGACTTTTCTTTTATCCAATTAAGGGAAGGCGGGCGAAAAGAACAGGAAAAGACCTTCATTAGATTCTGAGTACGGGAGGCAGTTATGAAAAGGGAAGTTATTAGCACCCTTTCCATCCGTAGTTATCTACGGGCTCTTAATTGCTCAGCTCACTTTAATTGTTTTTTGTGCGTGTGTTTGAAAAAGTTTTGAAAAGGCATTTCACTTTGACTTCGTAATGATTCATGCTGGAATGTATACGAATTGTTTGGAAATGTTTTGTTTTGGAAATGACTTTGTAATGATTCATGTTGGAATGTATACAAAGCATTTGAAGAAGTTTTTGAAAGTGTGAGGTGTGAAAAATATTTGATTTGAGCAAGCAAAAGAGACTTATTTTTACCCACTCAGAACGGTCGTTTCCGTGTTATTTTGCTTTCCTTTAAGATAGCGCTATCCATACCATTAGTTGGCAGGTAACTCTATCCGTTGGATGTAAAGGGACATTCGAAGGGACATTGGATGGTCATAGAAGGCAACTTGTAGGGATATCCTAGCACATTCGTAGGGACGATCATCACTTTTTCGTAGGCAATAACCGAGGGACGAGATCATGTATTCGTAGGCAACATCGAAGGACTATGATCTTTTAAGTCAAGGATCATATGATATATTGTAGGCAATCGTGCTAAGATACCCACGCCGAGGGACATGACCATTGTTTCGTAAGGCAACAAGAGAGGATACCCTAAGGGGTATGTGTGAAAAGAGTGTGTTGTTTTCGATATTTATCTTGTGATTAGTGATCTAGATCGATTAAATTAATCTTTCCATACACGCCTAATTACTAGCGCTTATAGGTGCGTAAAGTAAATTGCGAAAATGTAAAGGGTCCTACGCTATTACATGGCTTGGGGCGTATACATAATAGGGTGAAATGCAAATGTAAATCTACGTTATTACATGATAAAAACTTGCCACCTATACATCCTTTCTAGAATTTAAAATGCAAGAAAAAATAAATAGCAGAAGAGAAACTACGTCCTAGTATTTTTGGTGTTTTAGAAAATTATAGTTTATGTGAAAACAACCTAATTCTAATTGATTTTAATTAGTTAAAAAGAATTAATGAATATTAACCCAAATTAGACTAATTAAATTAATTAAAAGCATGGAAAAATTTATTTGTGAAATTATCTAATTAACCTAATTACTAATTCAATTAATTTAAATGGAAAGCGAAAATAAATGGAAAAATAAGAAAACCAAGAAAATGAGTCAAGTGTCGCCCAGTGTCGAGCCTCGTGAGCAAAGCTGTCGACGCCCGAAACCGGAGTTTCGTGAACTCAAACGGTCCGGTTGTGGTTTCGATTTGAAAGGGTCCAAGTTGGAGCCTGGCGCCTAGTGTCGGAGGGTCCAAGTCGGAGCTTCTAGAGATTCTAGATATGGGACATCCATAAGTCAGTAGCCACCGGGACTTCTCATCTGGGCCATCCAAGTCGGAGCTCGGAGGCGCTCCTTCTAGAGACTTTGAAACCTGTAAAAAACAATGAAAACAAACAGCAAAAGGTGGGGTTTGAACCCACAACCTGAGAGATAGAGAGTGACATAATGTGCGCAAGGTGAACCGCTGGGGCAGTGATACATCCATTCATACTACTGGACTCATGAATAGGTATGTGTTGTTGGTCCTTGAATCAGAAGCGCCGAAGCAAGGCTCCGGTCCTCTTCTCCAGTCTTGTCAATCATCAACATGCAAAAAATCAATGAAAATGCAAACCAAAACAACCCAGATCCACTAATCAGGATGCTACGAATCTAATGGTGGCATTATCTTGCCCTGAAACGGACTGTAACCATGGATATGAAACTTCACATTTCATGAGCCCTAACAATGGTGTCTCATGATAAAGCCATAAAAAGCTTGCTACGATCAGTCTAACCTACTCTAATGAACCTTAGGAACACGTTAGAATTGTTAATTTCGATTAAAACACAATAAAAAGAAGAATGCAAATTCATGAAAATATGCAAACGGAAGTGTATGTATGGCATGATTCAATGTGTTATGGCCATGGTTCTGGGCATATACCTACCCTACAATACCTCAGGAACACGTTTATGTGCTTGGAATTAATTGAAAGAGGCTAGAACTTTGAAACCAAGTTTGCAAGTTCTCTTGAATTTTTTGGAGAATTTAGGGTTCTTTGTGGAGGCAAGCAATCCGTGTAAGAGGCTGTAAAATCTCCTTCTTGTCTTGTGAGAATGTTAAGTATATATAGGAGAGTGTATTAGGTCAAGCATTGAGTGGAAAAATATTGCCTTAAATGCAAAACGATTTGATTGAAAATTTTATCAAATCTTTCCAAAAATGGCTCAATCTTGCCTTGATTCTTCTTGCACGAAATTGACAGCTTGTAATGAGCTATCTTGGACCCCAAGCCATGCAAATATCAAGCCCAACTTACCCTATCTTTTATTTTCATATTTTATTTAATTAAATTTGAATTTTGGATATTTAATTCAAAATAAAATTAAATAAATAAGGAAGAGGCGTGGCAAGGAGTGTAGATGTCATGGATAATCTCAAGAATGAGTTTGGATCATGAAAACTTAGGCCCATTTAGAAAAAACTTAAATTTGCCAAGTATTTTTCTTCATGTACCTCCTCAAAAATGCTCAACTTGCACAACTTGTATCTTGCTCAATTTTTAGCATTTTTGGGTGTTCTTAGACTTTTTAGAAAGCTCAATATGTCTTCTAAACAACCCTTTTGGTTTCATATTCATTGAAGTTTCCATGCTCATGAACACTTCTTTGCAAAAATATGACTTTTGTTGACTTTTCTAGAAGGACCTGTAATGTTTTGATCCATAACTTCCAAATGAAGAATTTCCAGCCCAAGCTTGTGAGACATGAACTTGTAGAGAATTGAATTCTTTTCAAAATGAGCTTTGGTGGAGAAATTTATGATAAAGTATGTGAAAGTTATGCTTGGTCAAAGTTCTGTTGACTTTTGTCTAAAGAAGCCCTAATTTGGAAACTTTGACTTTTGATCAGATCTTGACTTTTCCTGATGAATCATGATCATCTCTTGATCAAATGATGAATATGACTTCAAAATATTGATGTTGACCAAAAATTATGAAGTTTGACTGTATGTTGACCACAGTTGACTTTTTGTCCACTACAACTGATTTTCAATTATTTGAGCCTTTGGATGCGCAACTTAGACTTTTTAGGCTTTGAACTTGATATGAGGATTCTCCAAGGTATATGATGAGATATGATGACCACCTTGTGGAATTTTTGAATATAGAGCCATAGATTGTCTTGAGAGGAAAGAGGGCAAATTTTGGGGTATAACCGTTGCCCTTGTTCAATCTTCTTGTACCGGAAGCGTTAGATTGGTACGCTTGCCTTTCATGACCTGAAGGTAGAAGATGATTGGACACTCGAGTACACCTGAAAATTTTCACTGCTTTGGTGGAATGGCCTTATAGATGCCATTTGGAGAAGTTGACGCTGGAGAGTGAGTCGTATGCTAGACTCTGTATTTGTCTTTTGGCTGAAGAAGGAATTGGAGATGGGCTTAAGATGCCATCCGGGTGTCTGATAATAATGGAGAGTCAGAATAAACCTTTGTTTTGGCTACTCCTGAGATCAATACTTGGCACAATGCGGATAGTATTCCCGTCTTATTTCGGGTGTTTATCCATGATCTGTCGTCTGGAAATAACTTGCATGGTCGTTCAAATAGTTCTCCTGTCTTGTTTCGGGTATTAATCTTTGACCTTCTATTTGGAAAAATAACTTTTACCTGTTGGGGAAACGAACCTTGACAGGATATAGTTAGTCCTATGCAGATTATGATGCATGCGAGTGTATGACAATGCTATGAATAATGTTATTATGATATATGTACGTGCTATGACTTTTATGGATAATGCATGAATGCAGATGTTGTGGTATTTCAAAATATATCCATCTTGAAGAAGATAGGAACATTCTGCTGGAGATTTTTGATGTCCTGCTTGGGGATGGCGCTGCTGAAAACCCTGGCTAGGGAGTAAGAGATGATTCAGATTCCTCCGATGCACTATCTGACCATGTTCCGGTCCGATAGCAATGATTGAGAGACATTTGGGGATCTGCGATAGACTTTGCTGAAAATGGTATCAAATAACCTATTATCGCTTTGAGATCGATATAACCTAGCAAAGTCGATAGGTTATTAAAGTCAAGGGGCAGTGGGATCATTAAGACCGATATATCGATAGGGATCACTTAAGGTGATGAACTGATAGATCACTACCTGGGACCAACATGATGAAGTTGAAGGATCACCGCCGGACCAACGTGATGAAGTCAAGGATCACCGGGGACTAACGTGATGAAGTTGAATGATCCCCGCCGACCAACATGATGAAGTCAAGGATCACCGGGGCCAACGGATGAAGTTGAAGGATCACCGCCAGGACCAACGTGATGAAGTTGAAGGATCATCGGGGACCAACGTGATAAAGTCAAGGATCATCGCCGGGACTAACGTGATGAAGTCAAGGATCACCGCCTTGGGACTAACGTGATGAAGTTGAAGTATTGGAATACCTGGGAGAAGATTGTATTTCTTTGAAGAAGATTCGTCTTTGTAAGAAAAGCAATGTCTCTGTGGGGGTGTCATACCCCAAAATTTGCCCTCATATCTCTCAAGATATTCCATACATCCATGCTCAAGGATTCTTCAAGAGTTGATCAGATGAACACTCTCCTATACAATCAACCTAAGATAGGGTTTGGCATTTTTCAGACCCAGATGGACTTCTAACACCTCCAATGGTTTTCATGCTTCCTCATAGGCTTCAAAGATTCTCCATGCCAAATTTCAGGCTTCACAAGTCAAGTTTCTCGCATAATTGCTCGATGGTTGAAAATCAACAGATTGGTCAAAAAGTCAACTGTGGTCAACATACAGTCAAAATTTCTGATTTTTGGTCAACATCCTCATTTTGAAGTTACATTCATCATTTGATCAAGGTTTGATCATGATTCATCAAGAAAACTCAAGATTTTCTCAAAAGTCAAACTTTCTAAATTAGGGTTTCTAGTGAAAAGTCAATCAACTTTGACCGAGCATAACTTTCATACTTTCTCGTAAATTTTTCCACCACCTCTTGTTTTGAAGGAAATTCAATTCTCTACAACTTCATGTCTCACAAGAATGTCCAAAAAATGCTTCATTTGAGAGGTATAGCTCAAAACATTACAGGTCCTTTTCAAAGTCAACAAAAAGTCAACTTTTTGCTTTGAACATATATTGAGCATGGTAACTCCAATTGAAGTGAAACCAAAGACATTGGTTAGAGGACTCTTAAAGCTTTCCAAAAAGTCCAAGAACTCTCAAAAATGTGGAAAATTGAGCAAGTTACACCATTCACAAGTTGGGGAATTTTGAAAGAATGCACAAAGAGAGTTACTTCAAAAAATCAAATCTTTTGCAAATGGGCCTATTTTTTCTTCATCCTAACTTGTTCCTCATGCAATTAGGAATATCCAAGCCCAATGCCACGAATTTTTGATTTATTTTTCTATTTAATTTGGAATTTATTCATTTAAATGCAAATTAAATCTTAAAATAAATTATAAAATCAAAATTAATTGGAAGATTGATTTTATTTGCTTTCTTGTGATCCAATCAACTCATAAATGCCAAGAATTACAAAATTATATCAAATTTGGCAAGATTGGATTGAAATTGATCAAGTTTTGAAAATTTGATTTTCATGAAAAATCAAATTTGATTTCCATTCAATGTTGATTAATTCTTTCCAAAATCAGTCTCAAATCCATCCAATATATATACACAATGCATATCAATCAAGAGAGAACGGAAAAATTGCCTTAGAAACCCTAACCTAACTCAAGAAAAAACCGTGGTTATATGACACTTGCATTCTTGTTTTTGATTCGATTCAACCAATTCTAAGCCCGCCAATCGCTTCCTAGAGGTCCATTGATTCATTCCGCACTTTATATCACAAACCATCAAGAATCGCGAAGAACAATCACGGTTTGCATCACTTTTATCAAAACTCGATTTCTATGATTCATGCAATCGTAAATACATTTTGATTGCATATTCTTGTTCATGTTGATGTTGAATGTTTCAGATAAGCCGATTTGATTTTAAGTACCGTAATCGTGATCCGCCATTATTAGGTTTTTCGAGCTCGAATTGGGATCGATTTATCAGAAAATTAACAAAACCAAAGCCATATTCATGCTCGAGGTTGAAAGCAATCGATCCGGGTCCCCATAACAAATTTATATCATGATTCTTGGACTTTTGATTTCGCAGGATATAGCTACGAAAACAATCCGGTAGGCTATAGCGCCGACCAAGCCGACGCTATGTGTTCAAATATTCAAATTGAAAAGATGAAGTCCGCCAAGGAGGGAGCAAGGGGAGATGACGCGTAAACCCACTCCGCTTCCTTTGCTTGCACGCTTGGCTCGCTTGTTAATGCTCACTGCAGATGCTCTCATGTCCCCGCTCAATCCCACTGCACCGTTTTCATTCTTTTCACAAAACTCATATTTTCCAACATATTTTCATATTTTCTAATTGTTTTAATATTTTGCATCATATTTTAATTCTTTTCCATATTTTTATTCTGCATTAAAAAACCCTCAAAAAATATTTTTCTTTTTACAGTAGTTTTATAAAATCTTTATTTAATTTATAAAATTATAAAATATCTTTTTGCATGCATATTTATTTTTATTTTTATTTTAGCATTTAAATCATATTAAATTAGTTTTTAATTACTAAAATGCATCTAAAAATTCCAAAAATTATCTTAGTATATTTATCTTATTTCCAGATGTCATATTTTCTCATATTAAAATTGCATTTTTGCTAACATTTTCTCTTATTTCAATTTCATCATATTTCTGCTTTTTTTTTCACAAAGTTGTTCCGATTCTGACTTTCTTTTTATCGCTTTATTTTTTCAATTAATGTAATTGCTCATGGGATGTAATAGTTAATTAGGCTTTTATTTTCCGTGATCTTAAATTATGTATCCGCCCAAAGCCATGTAATAGCGTAGGTTTACTTTTCCGCACTTTACATTCCGCATTTTACTTTCCGCCCTATAAATTGCTAGTAATTAGGCGTATGGCAAGATAAAATTGAACATAGCCCACTAATTTTCAAGATAACATATACCGAAATCAACACACTTTTCACACATGCACCCTTAGGTAATTCTCTCGATGCCTTTCGATTAAATGGTCAAGTCCTCGAACGTAGAGGTATTCTAGCACCGCTTTTCAAAACAAATCATCATAGTCCCTTCGATATAAAGATCATAGACCCATGATGTCGCCTCCGAATACATGATCTTGACCTCGATTGTCGCCACGAAAAATGATGATAGTCCTTCGAATGTGCTAGGATACTTCCTACAAGTTGCCTTCTATGACCATCCGATGTCCCTTCGATTGTCCCGCTTACATCCAACGAATGGAGCTACCTACTAACTAATGGTACGGCTAGCACTATTCTAAAGGAATATAGAAATACGAAAACGACCAAATTCTGAGTGGGTAATAAGTCTCCTAGTTGCTTGCTCTATCAAAATACTTTTTACACCTCACACTTTTTCAAAGTTCAAAACTTTTCAAAACGAAACATTTCCAACACTTTGTATACATTCCTACATGAATCATTAAAGTCAAAGCGAAATGCCTTTTCAAAACATTTTCAAACACACGTAAAGCACAAGTTTTTCAAAAGTGATCTAAGAGCAACTAAGAGCCCGTAGATAATCACGGATGAAAAGGGTGCTAATACCTTCCCTTTTCATAACCATTCTCCCGCACTCGTAATCTAACGAAGGTCTTTTTCTCGTACTTTTACCTTCCCTTAATTGATAAAATAAAAGTCGGTGGCGACTCTTGCTATCCGCACATTTGATACAAAAATCCTAAAAAGTCGGTTCACCGTGACATGAATCGCGATCACGGGGAGACACCCTTAAAGAGATAATTGCCTTAAGGATTCATAGATCATTTTTATTGCTCGCTTGATTTGATTGCTTTATCTTTAAAGGGTTGCTTGGTATTATATTGTTGGGATCCTACACCGATCCGGTTTCCTTTAGGTAAGTGGCATTAGATCATTGCGACCGCTAGACGATAACTTAACGGTCAACATGATGGCTACGTTAGCGTGACACTTTGTTGTCCCGATGCTCCTCATTTCCAAGTTGAGGATAGTATTTGGCTTCATGGTGTCATCAAGCGCTAACTAAACTTTTAGAACCTTAATTGACCCATCTTGGCCATTAGAAGGTAGTGAGATGGCTTTGGTGTAGACCGAGGTTGGTTGATACTGATGCTACGCCATTGAGATCGACTTTTGGGATATTTTCGATCGACCACTTGGTAGTCGATTGAAATAAGCGCTACGAGAAAGATCAATGATGTGAGATTCCTAGAACCCGTTACTATTATAGGACGTGATGAACCAACTCAAACTTTTGGTGGGTAATCACCTAGACCTCATGCAAGCCTTAAACCATAGGCTCATTGTGTGAATTGTTCAGTGTACTATACATGACATCATGACATCATCTCGCATTGCATATCATATCTAACCATTTCAAGGACCTAGGATTTATCTTTGCTCGCTTTGTAGGTGTTATGGCTTCTAGAAAACTATCCGAATCAACTTTATGGGTATACCTTCTCAACTCAAAGAATTGGTTTCAAATTCCACCATGCTCGCCCATCAAAAGACATGGTTATCTACTTGATTTGGTTCTCTCGGCTTTGAAGAAGATATGATGCATGTCCTATTCCAGCTTTTTTGATCCGCACCATTGCTTTACATTTTGATTATCGCTTGGTTCCTACCTTGAAGAGTTCTAAGCTACTTGGGATACCTATTCTTGACCAAATGCCATTCACGGTTTGGAAAAGGTTCCTAAGTACGAAGATATTGCATCCTTTACATCTTAAGCGCCGACATCAAGCCAATTGGGAAACTAGAAGTGGAGTTAAGGGTTTACTTTCTAAGTTCCTAATTAAGAAAGCTCGAGAATTCTCAAAGTTATGAGTTTCCATGCATTTGAAAACGCCAGGCCTGCTAATCTATGGTTTGGTTCTATTCCCTAACTCGATCAATTCATAGATGTCAACGCCATCAAGTTGTTCCTTACCCGCAATCCAAAGGCCTACTTTACTGGGATATCCTACATTCTTCCACACTGCATTACTAAAAGACAAGGCACTCATGTGTATACCGTTACTATCCGGTGGTTTATTTCGCACCTTCCTCCATCGCTTTGAAGAACGAACAAAGGTTGAGATGGTCTCAAAGGTTAATGTCACTCTCTCATTCAGATATCCGTTGGAGCCTTTTCTCTCAAAAGGACTTCATCTTCATTGAGCTGTGGAGAATTCCTAATGTACCGCTCTGGTATAAGGGAGGTATTACTTACAACCCTTCTCTAGCTCTACGCCGCTTGGTTTTGCTCAAGAGATGGTCCACATGATATACTTCTCCAAGATGTTGTGTTCAACTACAATCACGATCTCCGCATTACCGAAGGTTTATACACTGGGGCATGGTAAAGAAGATCGATACCAAGGCTTGGGGCCAAAATCCCACCTTGGGAACCTTACCTCAAATGGGTGCGAGCTCGAGCTCAAAACCTCATGATGCCATTCACTGCTGTACCCGTAATTATGGAACCCGTTGCTATAGGTGACGTATCCTATACTATTCTCCATCCTGACATGCCTACCGATTTCGAAGACTTGAAGAGATCCTGGATTCAACTAAAATAAGAGAGGGATACCTTTGAAGCTCAGTGTTATGCAAGTGAGAAGAAAGTGCTAGAGTTGACCAAGCTACTTCACGAGGAGCGCAACATCAACGCCTACCTCGGCACCAAGAGGAAGCGCCCATGGGAGACCTAGAAGCTTTATATTGTTTTCTTTTATTGTTTTGAACTATCTTTTGTACTCAAAAAGAAAAAGAATAAAAAGAGAACTAATATTTGTTTGTTCATTGTTTGTTTAACAAATTTAAATCCTAGAGGTCCTTGAAAACATTGCATAGCATTCGCATAAACATCGTGATAGCATAGCATAACATTGCATTACAGTGTACATTGAGATTGGTTTTCTCATCCTCTGCTATTTATTTTAGCAAAGAATGGCTCGAATGATCACAAAGATCTCCAAGTTCGTAATGCTCGGCCAGAGATGTTCACTAGCTTGATCCAAGGCCAAGAAGATCTCAAAAGCTCATCAACGAAAAAGAAGGTCGTGGGTCTACTCAACATGGGCGACGCTACAAAGGCGGTCTTAAAGGGTCACTGGATTGAGTACTGACAACAAAGTGTCAAGAATGAAGGGAGTAACAAGGGTGATGGTGAAGGCAACCACGTGAGCCCTGAAAGACAAAGAAGACCACTATGATGATGACCAAGACTGATGAGATGACAAGTACAAGCAACTCAAGACCGTCTCAACTGTGGAAAATCTGAAATGTCCGGCTGAATTTTGATGATCCGAGTCTCGCTCCGTGTTGTGATTCCCCTAAGTTCAAAGTTCTAATTTTGCCAAGTATGATGGCATTTCTTGTCCGGTTGCATTTGAAGTCCTATGTCCGTAAGATCAATCCCCACACCGATGATGTAAAGTCAGGATGCATTATTTTCAAGAGAGTTTGTCCTAACTCACTTGGAGTGGTATTATCGCTAGAGAATGACCGATCCGATTGGAGTGATTTGGCCGATGCTTTCATGCACAATATGAGTACAATGTCAATTGACACCCACTCGCATGCAACTACAAAGCATTGCTATGGGTCGTGAGAAGTTCAAGGAGTATGCTCGTAAATGGAGAGATTTAGCAGCAGTAGTTCAACCACCCTTGTCCAATAGGGAGTTGGTTGATATGTTTATGGGAACATTGTCGTCCATTCTTCAATCATCCGATTGAAACTCTTCACCGGATTCACCGAAATGATACTTTGAAGAACGATCGTCGGTATCAAGAATGGAAAGATTCCAGAGTCGCCATCAAATGTCCAAGAGATCTTTGGTGGTAAGAAAGAAGCTAATGTCGTATGGTCGAAAAGCCGAGCCAAGACCGACCGTGCTCAACTGCGGGGCGCTTGTGATCTCCAATCCTACATCAAGACAACTCACGAGACAACGCGTGAGCTTAACGCGCCACGAAGACAGCTTTAAGATCAACATGCCATTGTCGCAAGCCTTGCAACACATGTTGAAAGCATAATTGATTACCTTGAGGATCCTCCTCGAATGTCAACACTTCCTCTCCAAAATACAATCCTAATGCTAAGTGTGCTTACCATTCCAATAGCCTGTGGCACGACAATCGATAATTGCTGGGCTCAAGAACAAGATTCAAGATATGATCAAGCTAAGCATTGAATTTGATCCCCGCTGAGACCAATGTGATCAACGCCCTATGCCTAACCATGACAAGAGTTCCAATGTCGTTGGTGACGATACTTATGTTTTCAACATAGATGACTTGACCATTCCTCCGATGATGTTAAGAAGAACTTGCAAGTTTCATCAATCCAGATGCCCAGAGAATTGTTGTGCCCGTCCCACCGATGGTTGTGCTTGGTCGAGAAGACGGTTCAAAGGCATGATGGATAACCGTGAGATACTATTTCAAACCACCGTGCGTGTTGTGTGAAGGCATGTCTAAGTTGAAGATCAAGATGCGAATGAAGTCAACCATCCTATGGGATACCTTGGGGCAGCCAAGTGGAAAGTATGACTACATGGTGAAGTACTGCCTCGAGAGCTACAAGATTCCTATTGAAGATATTAAAGCAACCGGATGGGGTGACGACTTCGTAAGACTATGCCGATGTTAACACCATAAGGATTTCCTCTCACGATCCTGTGCTAGAGTGGCACCTCTCATTATTACTTCTCCAAGACCAGCCCATATTCCTCCGACAAAGCTATCCCTTGGAATTATGGAGTCGATTTACTATCATGGCGCAAGCAAGACCCTCGACCATTGAAGATCTTACATTGAAGCTACTATTCCTAACATTGACAACATCACCGATCAAGTAAGGTGACCGTAACCGAAGGGTATTCTCCCAAATCTCCTCCAAAAGACACCGCGACTCCACCGCATTCCAACTACTCAACCAATTTCCCCAGCCCGAGGGAAAGAACCAATGACTCATCCTGCTCAACCAGAAGTACCAAAGGAAGTTACTGGAGCCACCTCCAAACAAGAAATGGAGGAAATTCTGAAGATTATCAAGAAGAGTGACTACAATGTTGGAACACTGGGACAGACTCCGCCCAAGATCTCCATGCTTGCTCGCTTGTGCTTCGAGGCTCATGCTAACGCCTTGGTGAAGTTTCTGAAGAATGCTCATGTACCGCAAGACACTACCACCGACCAGTTTGAAGTTTGTATTGCTAGCCTGGCTGCCAACAACGGCCTAGGCTTCTCTGATGCTGATTTAACTCCCGCCGGAAGGAAACATAACAAAGCCTTGCACATCTCTGTGGAATGCAAGGGCATTACATTATCTCATGTTTTGGTTGATACTGGTTCTGCCTCAACATCCCGCCAAGATCGCTTTGATCGCCTTGATGTCAAGGGTTGGTTCGAGACCCTGACATCATTGTGCGAGCTTTGATGGTTCTAAGTAACAAGGCTTGGAGAGCTCACTGCCTATCAAAGTCGGATCCCAAACTTTTGATTCTACATTCTTTGTCATGGACATCCGCCCGCCTTTTCTTGCCTACTTGGACGCCTTGATACATGGGCAAGGCACATACTCTACCTTGCATCGTGTCAAATACCCTGAAAGGGAAGGTTGTTACAAATGGTGAAGAGGAATATATGGTCAGTCATCTACAATCTTCCGATATCTCGAGATGGAAGGTGAATTCTTGAGACGCCTGCAAGCTTTTGAAACAGCTCCGTAGTCATGCCTCGCTGACTCTCCTCTGCACTCCCGGTTACACAAGCTCCTCCTAGGATGGCCTCTCGAAAGATGCTCAAGCGCGCTGAAGAAGGTGGTAGTACTATTTGGGGTCCCCGATCTTCCTTTCAAGTTTGACAAGACCGTTTAGGCTTCACCATCAAGGGTCGAAGATGATACCGCCAGCATGCCGCCAACTCCCTTCCGCATCGCCAAAGTGGATCCATGCTATAGAGGACGACGACAACGACTTCGACATCGAATTGATCTTTCCAACTCCCGACAACGGACTCAAAGAATTGGAAGACCAAGACGCTATACCAATCTCCTTTAGTCGAGTAATTATTCTTGTTTTGTTTGCTTTTCGATTTTCTATGTTTTGAACAATAAACTCTAAAGCCCGTGCCTTACCCGGCATCATGGCTCGCTTATAGGGTTTTTATTTGTTGTTTGCATGTTTTCATTCAATAAATTCGCTGGACTTTGCATTCATTTATGTTTTCTTTCTTTACTTTATCACCCTTCAAAAGGCTATGTGTTCTTACACACACCCACGTGATAATCGCAGAATCACTCCGAATCAATACACAATATGCTAGTGCTAAATATGACTTCGATAATCCGATCTACCGTCAAGATGAAAGTGAGGAAGATTGTGAAGTGCCGGAGAACTTGCCGATTGCACAAAGAAGAAGAGAGTTATACACCCACATGAAGAGCAAGTCGAGGTTGTGAATTTGGGTACCGACGAAGATGTAAAAGAGATCAAGATAGAGCGGTCTTGAGAGCAAAGTTAAAGAAAGGTTGGTTCTGATGCTACGAGACTACATTGAGGTTTTTGCTTGGTCTTACGAAGACATGCCTGGTTTAGACATTGATATCGTGGTTCATCGATTGCCAACAAAAGAAGGTTTTCTCCCAAAGGAAATGTATGTCAGATGGTCCCCGAATGTCGAGAAAATCAAAGCCGGTTATGAAGCTCAACGCCGGTTTTCTAGTCACCTTATCCCCAAAGGGTCGCTAACGAACCCGCATTCCAAGAAGGATGGCAAAGTACGAATGTGTGGATTACGTAGATCCGAACAAAGCAAGTCCGAAAGATGATTTCCACTTCCTCATATTGATGTTCTGTTGACAACACCGCCAACAAAGTTTTCTCCTTCATGGATGGTTTCTCCTACAATCGATCAAAATGGCTCCCAAGACATGGAGAAGACTACTTTGTTACATGGGGTACTTTCGCTACAAGGTTATGCCATTTGGGTCAAGAACGCAGCGCCATTTATCGTCCATGGTGGCACTATTTCATGACATGATTCATCACGAGATAGAGGTCTACGCCGACGACATGATAGCTCGATCACGCATGTAAGAAGAACATCTTGATCATTTGCGTAAACTGCTTGATGATGAAGAAGTATGATCGAGACTTAATCCTAACAAGTGCACTTTGGAGTCGATCCGAAACTCCTAGGGTTTGTTGTCGCGGTAAAGGTATTGAAGTTGACCCGCCAAGGTTAAAGCTATTCAAGAGATGCCAACCCCGACCGAGAAGGAAGTCGAGGTTTCGGGCCGCTTGAACTACATTGCCGATTCATTGCACACCGATCGCTACTGTGAGCCAATCTTCAAGTTACTAAAGAAAGATCAAGTAGTGGAATGGAATGACGATTGCGATCGCTTTGACAAAATCAAGGAGTACCCATGTAATCCTCCTATCCCGATGTCAAGGAAGACCTCTTATCATGTACTTGATAAAGTTAGAGAACTCAATGGGTGTGTGTTGGGGCAACATGACGAGTCCGGTCGAAAAGAGCATGCAATATACTACCTTAGCAAAAGTTTACCGATCGTGAAACAAGATACTCACAACCGAGAAAACTTGCAACTTTGGTTTGGCTGTCACGACTAAGACAAGATATGTTGACTCACACTACCTTGTTGATTTCTAAGATGGATCCGATAAAATACATCTTTGAGAAAGCTCTCCGAAGAATAGCAAGATGGCAAATGATCTTGACCGAATATGACATCCAAGACACTTCTAAAGCGATCAAAGGAAGTAGTAGCCATCATTTGGCTCATCGTCGTAGATGACTACGCCTATGCGCTCGAGTTTCCAGACGAAGATGTTTTGTTAGTTACCGATTGCAAGAACCGGGCCTGCACGTAAGGACCCGAACAAGGATCCCGATGGACCATGGTCTTGATGGAGCCTCAAACGCACTTGGCAATGGCATTGGCGCCATCATCACATCCCCGCAGCGGACATACGCTTTCACCGCCAGATTATGTTTCACTTGCACCAACAATATGGCCGAATACGAAGCGCATCATGGGTATTAAAGTCGCTATTGACTTAAGAATCAAGTTCTTACAAGTATATGGAGACTCACTTTAGTGATCGACAGAGGGATACGAAGCATCCGAATCTCATTCCATATCGAGCATGTTCTCGAGTTTGATCCCCTATCAAGAGATTACTTTTGATCACATTCCACAGAAGAGAATCAATTGCACGATTGGCTACTATGTCATCTATGTTCAAGGTTAGATGGGACAACGAGGTCCCCGATTATCATTGAGAAGTTTGACGAACCACGATTGTTATGAGCTCGATACGTAAGAGAAACCTTGGTACTACGACGGAAGAGGTATCTTGAGACTCGTGAATATCCCCAGGGCATCCACAATGATAAGAAATTCATGAGAAGGTTTGCATCCAAATTCTTCCTCAAGAACAAGATCTTATACAAGCGCAACCACGATTTGTGCTTACTACTGTGGACCGTAAAACAAAGAATACGATCATGGAAGAGTTACACGGCATTTGGTACTCACTCCAATGGCATACGATGGCTAAGAAGATCTCGAGAACAAAGTTATTATTGGTCCACCATGGAAGTCGATTGTCACCGCTACGCCGATCTTGTCACAAGCGTCGATGCAGACAAAGTACACGTTCTCCAAGACTGAATGTTCTAACACCTGGCCTTCGCAATGTGGGGCATTGATATGATCGGAGAAATCAAGCCCACGCCCAATGGACATCGCTTCATCCTTGTGGCAATAGACTATTTCACCAAGTGGGTAGGCAGCCTCGTCAGATCCGTTACCAAGAATGTGTGGCTCGATTCATCAAGCATAATCTATCTGTCGATATGGCACTCCGAAAGGATTATCACGTATAATGGCTCCAATCTCAACAACAAGATGATCACCGAACTCTGCACGCAGTTCAAGATCAAGCATCACAACTCTTCTCCTTATCGGCCTAAGATGAATGGCGCATGGAAGCCGCCAACAATAACATTAAGAAGATTATACGTAGATGACAAGGACTTACAAGGATTGGCATGAGATGTTACCATTTGCTCTTCATGGTTATCGCACCACAAAGACGAACATCAACAGGCAACCCTTTCTCTCGTAGGTATGGAAGCCGTTTCACCCATCGAGGTTCGGGATACCTCAACCAGAGTCCTCCAAGACGCAGAGCTAGGCGAAGATGATTGGGTACAGACGCGCCTTGACCAGCTTAACTTGATTGATGAGAAACGACTAGCATCCGTCTGCCATGGACAGATTTATCAGAAACGAATGATCAGGGCATTCAACAAGAAGGTCAAGCACCGGGTTTACCAAGTCGGTGATTTAGTAGTCAAGCGCATCATTCTTCCACAAGGTGATCCTGGGGTGTGGACTCCCACCTATGAGGGACCATTTGTAGTCAAGACAGTATTCTCAGGCGGAGCTATGATACTTAGCACCATGGATGGTGAAGACTTCCCACACCCTGTGAACGCAGACATAGTCAAAAAATACTACGCATAAAAGAGACCCGCTAGGTCGACGAACCTAGGCAAAAATAAGGGCATCCTGGCGAGCCAAAAGGGTTCGGGCAAAAGTTAAGGATATATACAAAATAGGTACAATTGCAAGTCGAAACCCGAAAAGGCGGCTTGGGCAAAAGGGTATCCCAGAGATCGAAACCCGAAGGGCTGTCTAGGCAAAAGTTAGGATTTAAGCGCATTTACTATGTCTCGCATCACCTATTTTCGCATCACTACTATCAAGATTCAAGTTCAAATGGCTAAAATCAATTCAATCACTTTCTAACGACAAAGAAGGAGATGAGATAGTTGAAATATATGAGTACTAGCATAGTTGGAACTTAACGAGACTGCTTCCGCATAGCCTTTACCTTTCTCTTGTACAAAATACTTGGCCCACGCCACCTTTCAAATAAATGCAAGTTTCTTTCTATTTCCTTCGATTGTTGTTGTTCGTGATAAAGTCCAAACGTCCGCTTTGAATGATTATACGATCCGACAATAAAAATTGCCCACAAACATACGAAAATGAATGAACAAGGATAATTACTACAGGCTCTGTGAATTGAGATGACGACTAAAGTCACCAATGCATTCCCGCAGGTACAATCCCACAGTAGTTACCATCACTACAAATCCTCCTATCGTAGTATGGAATTTCTTCCGCTAGGCCGATAGCTAATCATCCAGCCTTTATCTCCCAGAGATATTCATCCTCGCAGGATACGCTTCAACAATGCCCTTTTTCCCAAGAAATACAAGATTCAGACCAAACTTGGTCGATAGTGCATCGGAGGAAACTTACATCCTTATTCCCCAGAGATTCCGACGGATTCCAGATCTTTCCAACCCGCCCTGCGCTACCAATTACCCTCAAGAAATTATACGCAAGATTCCCTGAGGGTGCCTCCTAACGCTTCCCGAGTTTTCCCAAAAGGTCCATGAACAAGATCTTTGGCGCACTTCCTCGCCTTTCCCATCCACAACCAGATCTAGGCTCTAGACTTGGTCGATAGTGCATCGGAGAATTCAAAGCTATATTCCTTCTCAAGGTTTCCGATCCGTCTCATCCCCAAGCGTGTCGAATTCTCCAAACAGATATCCCATCTACCCTCAAGATGGATATGTTTTGAAATACCACAAAGATCCATCATTCATACATTATTCATGGATATCATAATTTGTACATATATCATTCATACGCATTGTCATGCATCATACTTTGCATAAGACTAACAATATTCTATCAAAATTTCTTGTTTTGCCAAACAGTAAAAGTCACTTCCGACGCAAGGTGTCCAAGATTAATGCCCAAACCACGGAAAACTATCCGAACGACCAACCTCGTTGTTCTCCAACGACGGATCCAGGATTAATACCGGCCGCACGGAAACCTTATCCGAACGATCACAAGTTATCCTCCGATAATGTGCAAGGATCAACACCGATGCACAATGTGGAAATACCCACGCTTTTGCCTCAGCACAAGACGTAAGAACTATTCGACTTCTTATTATCAACAAAGAATACGAGAGTCTAGCGATTTACCCGCCTTGCTTGGATGGCATCTTAAGCCCATCTCCGACTACTTGTCAACATTTCTCCACTTTCTTCGCATATTTGGTTAAAAACGATACCAACCAATAACTTCATTCAAAAACGAGCGAGAAGTCTAACGTGACTCCCTCCAGATGGCATCCAAGCCCATCTCCTTTACCCCAGAGCCTAGCATATGCTCACCCCAAAGATCGATCTTCCGGATGGCATCCTAAGCCCATCTCCTATACAACAGCCGAGTCTAGCGACGACTCATTCCCCAAATAAGTTCCAACTTCTCCAAATGGCATCTCAGAAGCCCATTCCCGCATCCTCATCAACCGCAGTGCAAATTTTAGGTGTACTCGAGTGTTCAATCATCTTCTATCTCTGTGTCACGAAGGCAAAGCATGCCAATCTATCCCTTCCAAGACAAGAAGATTGAACAAGCAACACATACCCCAAAATTTGCCCTCATATCTCTCAAGATATTCCATACATCCATGCTCAAGGATTCTTCAAGAGTGATCGATGAACACTCTCCATACAATCAACCCAAGCTAGGGTTTGGCATTTTTCACCTGTATGGACTTCTAACACCTCCAATGGTTTTCATGCTTCCTCATAGGCTTCAAAGATTCTCCATGCCAAATTTCAAGCTCACAAGTCAAGTTTCGCACAATTGCTCGATGGTCGAAAATCGCTTATATTGGTCAAAAGTCAATCGTGGTCAACATACCAAAATTTCGATTTTGGTCAACATCCTCATTTTGAAGTTACATTCATCATTTGATCAAGGGTTGATCATGATTCATCAAGAAAACTCAAGATTTGCTCAAAAGTCAAACTTTCTAAATTAGTGGTTTCTAGGTGAAAAGTCAACCTAACTTGACCGAGCATAACTTTCTTATACTTTCTCGTAAATTTTTCCACCACCTCTTGTTTTGAAGGAAATTCACCTCTACAACTTCATGTCTCACAAGAATGTCCAAAAATGCTTCATTTGAGAGGTATAGCTCAAAACATTACAGTGTCCTTTTCAAAGTCAACAAAAGTCAACTTTTGTTTTGAACATATATTGAGCATGGTAACTCCAATTGAAGTGAAACCAAAGACATTGGTTAGAGGACCTTAAAGCTTTCCAAAAAGTCCAAGAACTCTCAAAATGTGGAAAATTGAGCAAGTTACACCATTCATAAGTTGGGGAATTTTGAAGAATGCACAAAGAGAGTTACTTCAAAAATCAAATCTTTTGCAAATGGGCCTATTTTTCTTCATCCTAACTTGTTCCTCATGCAATTAGGAATATCCAAGCTAATGCCACGAATTTTTGATTTATTTTCTATTTAATTTGGAATTTATTCATTTAAATGCAAATTAAATCTTAAAATAAATTATAAAATCAAAATTAATTGAAGATTGATTTTATTTGCTTTCTTGTGATCCAATCAACTCATAAATGCCAGAATTACAAAATTATATCAAATTTGGCAAGATTGATTGAAATTGATCAAGTTTTGAAAATTTGATTTTCATGAAAAATCAAATTTGATTTCCATTCAATGTTGATTAATTCTTTCCAAAATCGCCTCAAATCCATCCAATATATATACACAATGCATATCAATCAAGAGAGAACGGAAAATTGCCTTAGAAACCCTAACCTAACTCAAGAAAACCGTGTATTATATGACACTTGCATTCTTGTTTTGATCGATTCAACCAATTCTAAGCCCGCCGATCGCTTCCTCGAGGTCCATTGATTCATTCCGCACCTTACATCACAAATCCATCAAGAATCGCGAAGAACAATCACGGTTTGCATCACTTTTATCAAAACTCGATTTCTATGATTCATGTAATCAGAATACATTTTGATTGCATATTCTTGTTCATGTTGATGTTTAGAATGTTTCTCAGATAAGCCGATTTGATTTTAAGTACCGTAATCGATCCGCCATTATTAGGTTTTCTCGAGCTCGAATTGGGATCGCATTTATCTGAAAATTGGCCAAAACCAAGCCATATTCATGCTCGTGGAGGTTGAAAGCAATCGATCCGGGTCCCCATAACAAATTTATATCATGATTCTGGACTTTGATTTCAGCAGGATATAGCTACGAAAACAATCCATAAGGCTATAGCGCCATACAAGCCGACGCTATGTGTTCAAATATTCAAATTGAAAAAGATGAAGTGCCAGGAGGAGTGGGGAGACGACGCGTAAACCCACTGCGCTTCCGAACAAGCTTGCACGCTTGGCCTGGGCTTGGTTAAGGGCTCATCACAGAGATGCTCTCTCATGTCCCCAGTTCGAATCCCACTGGCACCGGTTTTCATTCTTTTTCACAAAACTTATATTTTCCAACATATTTTCATATTTTCTAATTGTTTTAATATTTTGCATCATATTTTAATTCTTTTCCATATTTTTATTCTGCATTAAAAAACCCTCAAAAAATATTTTTCTTTTTACAGTAGTTTTATAAAATCTTTATTTAATTTATAAAATTAAAAATATCTTTTTGCATGCATATTTATTTTTATTTTTATTTTAGCATTTAAATCATATTAAATTAGTTTTTAATTACTAAAATGCATCTAAAAATTCCAAAAAAATTATCTTAGTATATTTATCTTATTTCCAGCATGTCATATTTTTCTCATATTAAAAATTGCATTTTTGCTAACATTTTCTCTTATTTCAATTTCATCATATTTCTGCTTATTTTTTCACGTGTTGTCCGATTCGGACTTCTTTTATCGCTTTATTTTTCAATTAATGTAATTGCTCACGGGATGTAATAGTTAATTAGGCTTTTATTTTCCGCATCTTAAATTATGTATCTGCCCCAAAGCCATGTAATAGCGTAGGTTTACTTTTCCGCACTTTACATTCCGCATTTTACTTTCCGTGCTCTATAAATTGCTAGTAACTAGGCGTGTATGGCAAGATAAAATTGAACATAGCCCACTAATTTTCAAGATAACATATACCTGAAATCAACACACTCTTTCACACATGCACCCCTTAGGGTAATTCTCTCTCGATGCCTTTCGATTAAATGGTCAAGTCCCTCGAACGTAGAGGTATTCTAGCACCGTTGCCAAAACAAATCATCATAGTCCCTTCGATATAAAGATCATAGACCCACGATGTCGCCCAATACATGATCTTGACCTCGATTGTCGCCACGAAAAATGATGATAGTCCCTTCGAATGTGCTAGGATACTTCCTACAAGTTGCCTTCTATGACCATCCGATGTCCCTTCGATTGTCCCGTTTACATCCAACGAATGGAGCTACCTACTAACTAATGGTACGGCTAGCACTATTCTAAAGGAATATAGAAATACGAAACCACCAAATTCGAGTGGGTAATAAGTCTCCTAGTTGCTTGCTCTATCAAAATACTTTTACACCTCACACTTTTCAAAGTTCAAAACTCTTTCAAACGAACATTTCAACACTTTGTATACATTCCTACATGAATCATTACAAAGTCAAAGCTAAATGCCTTTTCAAAACATTTCTCAAACACATAAAGCACAAGTTTTTCAAAAAGTGATTTAAGAGTAACTAAGAGCCCGAGATAATCACGGATGAAAAGGGCTAATACCTTCCCTTTCATAACCATTCTCCCGCACTCAAAATCTAACGAAGGTCTTTTTCTCAGACTTTTACCTTCCTTAATTGATAAAAAAAAGTCGGTGGCGCACCTTGCTATCCGCACATTTGGATACTAAAAATCCTACAAGTCGTACCACCGACATGGGTCAACCGCTCACTTTCGATATGCGAAATATGTTTATTGTCGATGTATAATCATTCAAATCATCAAACTTTATGCAAACAACAATAAAATTAGCACTATAAAAAGGAAATTGTCATAAAGTAAAAGCTATGTGGAAACAATCCTGTCGAAGTTTCAACTATGCTATTGCTCATATATTTT
>CM038792.1:319962455-320023909 GCA_021764765.1 Vicia sativa | reverse complement strand
TTGATACTCGATACTACGCTCATTAGGATTGACTTTAGGATATTTGATTCGACCACTTGGTAGTCGTATTGAAATAAAGCCTACGAGAAAGATCAATGATATGAGATTCCTAGAACCGGTTACTATTGTAGGACGAGTTGAACCGCTCAAACTTTGGTAAGGTAAACAACTATACCTCATACAGAAGCCTTAGGGTTATTGTGAATTGCTTGTGCTTTCTATCTAAACATGACATCATAACATCACATTCCTTGGGAACAAAAACTCCATTCCTTGAGACCTTACCTCAAATGAGTGTGAGAGCTCGAGGCTCGAAAACCTCATGATGTCGTTATCTGCTAATGCGCCAATAACTATGGAACTTTTCTTTGTGGGTGGCGACCCTACCATTCTTCATCCGGACATGCCTCGATTTTGAAGAATTAAAGAGATCTTGAATTCAACTCAAAGAAGAAGGGATACCTTGAAGTCGAGTGCTATGCAAGCGAGAAAAGAGTATTGGAGTTGACTAAGCTACTTCACGAAGGCAAGGCATCAATACCTATCTCAATGCAAGAGGAAGCGCCCATGGGAGGCTTAAGCAGGACTTCCATTTCAATGTCTTGAATTGTCATTTGTCTTGACTAAATCAACTAATAAAAGTTTGTTCTTGCTTATTTAACAAATTTAAATTCCTAAAGGTCCTTGAAAACATTGCATACATATATAACATATTACATCTCATAGCTTAGTACATTGAAAGTGGTTTTCTCATTCTCGATGTGTATAGGAGTAAGAAATGGCTCTTGAGCAGAGACTTTCAAAGATCTCAGTCTGAAGCGCTTTCGATTCGAAATACTCACCAGCCTAGCTCGAGGGCAGAAAGATAAAAGAAGCTCATTACCGAAAGAAGAAGATTGTTGGCCTCATCAACACAGGAAGAAAACACAAAGGTTCGGTCAAGGTAGTCGGACAACGAATTCTCAAACAAAGTACCGGAGGAAACTAAAGGCGTCAAAAACAATAAAGGAAGCCATCATGAGTATGAAAAGCGAAGAAGAC
This sequence comes from Vicia sativa, assembly GCA_021764765.1. Classification (NCBI taxonomy): domain Eukaryota; kingdom Viridiplantae; phylum Streptophyta; class Magnoliopsida; order Fabales; family Fabaceae; genus Vicia; species Vicia sativa. The sequence goes on along the minus strand of CM038792.1, from coordinate 320,022,868 downwards.
TATATGAAGCGAGCAATATCCTAACAACAAAAATTACAAGCAACGTGAAGACAACGAATGCAGTGGAAAATCTGAAAATGGCGTTGAACTTTGATGATATAAGTTTGGTTCCCAGTAGTAATTCCCCTGAGTTCAAGGTCCCTACCTTTCTAAGTATGGAATTTCTTGCAGGAAATGCATCTGAAGTCCTATATTCGGAAAATCCATCCTCATCTTGAAGCGAGGAAGGTAGTGGTATATTTCTTTCAAGAGAGTTTGTTCGGAACATAGTTGGAGTGGTATTATCGAAGAGAATACTCACATTCATACACAGAATAATTTGTGAGATGCTTTCTAAGATGTCGATTACAATGTTGAATTGGCACCAACCCGTATGCAACTCTGAGCATGTCTATGGGTGCGTGATGAGAAGTTTAAGTGCGGCTCAGAAATGGAGAGATCTGCAGGTAGAGTCCTACCCTTGTCTAATAGGAATTGGTTGACATGTTCATGGGAACACTCATGAGCCCGTTCTTGATCATACGATTGGAAACTCCTCATCAGTTCAAGTGATATTGATGACGAGCGTATCAAAGTGGAATCAAGGTGGAAGATTCAAGTCGAAATGTCTTCAAATGCTGCGAAGATCTTTTGGTGGCAAGAAGAAGCCAATATTATATGCGGTCGAAGTAACAAAATGATCACAATCAATCCGTGAGGGTCCTGATCTCGTCCACGCGATTACAACCTCAACAAGACAATGCAGCGTCTCCAAGCACCATGAAGACATTTACGAAGATCGGCATGCCATTATCTCAGCACTACGACGTACTAAAAGTAGAGTTGATTACTTTGAGGATCCTCCTCCAACCATATTATCTCTCTCAGTACAATCCTAGCAAGGTGTGCATACCACTCTAACAGCCACGTTACGACGAACAAGCGTAGGGCGTTGAAAAACAAAATTCAAGCCGATTCAATTCGACCATGGTAAAAGTGCCAGCGCCATTTACAATTTCTCCTATGTCTTTGATGTGAATAGGCTGACCATTCCCTGATGGTATCAAGAAAGATTTATTGCAAGCAATTTATTTCAGGATATCCACAGCGATTGTCGTTGGTGTGCATCTCTTCAGATGGATGTGCTTGGTTGAAGGCGTGTTCAACGCATGATGGACAAGAGAAGTGCTATTCCTAAAGGCTCCGTCGTAGAGTATATCGAAGATGTTTCTAAAATTCTAAAGGTCGAAGAATACTGTTGATGGTGAAGTATGATTTCATGGTAAGGATATATAGTTCTGATAGCTACAGATTCCAATCGAAGACATCAAAGCAATCGGATGGGGAGAAGACTATCCGAAGAATACGCCGATGTGAATACAATAAGGATCACCTCTACCGATCCTACACAAGTGGCACCTCTCATTATTACCTCACATATCAATTCCATATTCCTCGACAAAGGCTGTACCTTGGAATTATGGATCTGAAGTCTACTATCATGGCGTAAGATACTGCGAAATGGTGAAAGTTGCATTGCTATCGACCGTCGACAATGGTTTGAAGCTTTTATGATGTCGTCGATTCTGCCGAAAAAGCAACAAAGCCTTGCATATCTCTATAGAATGCAAAGACTCGTTATCTCATGTATTAGTGGATATTGGTTATGCTCTGAATATCACCTTGACGCTTTTGACCGACTTAATCTTGAAAAGTGGTCATGAAGCCTAGTGACCTAATCGTAAAACTTTTGATGGTTGAAAAGAACAGATGCCAAAGCTTACCACCAATCAAAGTAGGTTCCCGGACTTTTGACTCTACTTTCTTTGTGATGGACATCATTCTAAACTTTACTCCTACTTGGGCCCTTGGATACATGGAACATCTTATTATTCTGTACCACATGACCCAAGTACCAGTGAAGGGTGAAATTATCACCAGGATGTGGAGAAGAAGAATACATGGTAGGCCATCTAGATCGATACGATACATCAAAATGGAAGGTGAATTCATTGAAACTCCCTATCAAGCTTCGAGTAGTTCCGGAGTCATGCTGTCGACTCTCCTATCACTCTATAAAGTTACGAGTTTCACTAAGATGGCCTCACTAAAGATGCGGAAGCGGTAGTTGAAGAAGGAGTTTGTACTATTTGGGGTCACTACCCACTTTCCATTCAAATCTTACAATCTTGGTTTGGGCTTCACCTCCAAAGGTCAGGCGTGCGACAGATCTCGTTCCGCATCAAGAGCGGAATTCATGCTATAGAAGAAACTGACTATGATGACTTCAACATCAACAATTGGATCTTCCCGACTCCTGGCGATGGACTCAATAATTGGAAGACTGAATATGTTATACCAATCTCCTTCAGACAAGAGTAATTTTTTTCTGTTATGCTTTTTGCTTCTTACGCTTCGAACAATAAACTTTAAGCCCTAATTACCTTGCAGGGCACCACGACTCATTGTGAGGTTATTATCTGTCATTAGCATATTTTCATTCAATAAATCATTGTACGTTTGCATTTAAATATTGCTTTACATCTTTCTTTTACTTTATCACCCTTTCAAAAAGCTATGTGTTCTTACACATCCATGTACATTGTAGATCCACATTCACATCGAATCTCATTGATAGCGACTCTATTTACTAAATATGACTTTGATAATCCGATCTACCAAGCGAAAACGAAGGTGAGAATATTGTAAGTGCCGGGAGAACTTGCGGACTACTACTTGAAGAAAGAAGGGCGTCCACACGAAGAAACGAGTTGAGGTTGTGAATCTAAGTACCAACAAAGGCAGAAAAATAAATCAAGATAGGAGCGGGTCTTGAGAAGCGATTGTTAAAGGAATATTGATCCAGATGTTGTGAGACTACATCGATATTTTTCTTGGTACTCTACGAACATGCCAAGTCTAGACATTGACATTGTGGTACCGACTACCTAGCGAAAGAAGGTTTATCCTGTAAGCGGAAGGTCTATACATATCGTCCTAAGATGTCCGAGAAAATCAAAGTCGAAGTTATGAGATAGTTCAATGTCGGTTTCTTAGCTGTTACTTCTTATCCACAGTGGGTTGCAAACGTGATACCCGTACCTAAGAAGGATGACAAAGTGCGTGTGTAGTAAATTCTGAGAGATTTGAATAAAGCAAGCCGAAGAGATTTTCTGCTCCCACATGATGTCACAGTTGACAATCCTTAGCATAAAGTTTTCTCTTTCATGGATGGTTTCTCCGGCTACAATTAGATCAAGATGGCTCCGAAAGACATTGAAAAGACTACTTTCGTTACATAGTGGGGCACTTTCTGCTACAAGGCCATGCCATTTGGTTTAAAAAATAATGGCACCACATATCAGCGTGCTATGGTGGCTTTTCCATGACATGATACATCACAAGATAGAGGTCTACGTCGATGACATGATAGCTCGATCTGGCTGAAGAAGAACATCTTGGTCATTGCGAAAGTTGTTTGATAGTGAAGAAATCTGATTGAGACTACATCCGAAACAAATGCACCTTGGTCGGATCAAACCTCTAAGGTTTCGTCATCAATTATAAAGGTATTGAAGTTGATCCGCCAAGGTCAAAGCTATTCAAAAATTTCAGCTCCCATGCGAGAAAATCGGAGGTTTCTAGGACGAATGAACTTCATTACTAGATTCATTGCATCTAACTACTGCTTGTGAAATCTTCGGAATTCTGAAAGAAAGATCAAGTGTAAAATGGAGCGACGATTGCGGACAACCTTTGACAAAATTAAGGGTACCTACAAACACCTTATATCTGATGCCACCGGTCAAAGAAGACCTCTTATCATACTTGATAGTATTAGAGAACTCGATGGGGTGTGTGTTGGGCCAACATGATGAGTCTGGTCAAAAAGTATACAATATACTAACTTAGCAAAAGGTTACGACTAAAAACATGATACTCTCCACTCAAGAAAACACAGCACTTTGGCTTGGGCTGTTCTAAACTAAGGCGATATATATTGACTCACTACCTTGTTGATCTCTAAAATGGATCGATAAAATACATTTTAAGAAACACCTCTCGGAAGAACAAGATGATCACTAAACTACTTACATGAGTTCAAGATTAAGCATCACAACTCTTCTCATATCGGCAAAGATGAATGGCCTTGATGAAGCCGCCAATAAGAACATTAAGAAGATCATATAGAAGATGACAAGACTTATCTGATTGGCATGAGATGTTTCATTTGCTCTCCATCGTTATCACACCTCGATCTGAACATCTAAAACCCTTTCTCTCGTATATGGTATGGAGAATTTCTACCGTCGAGGTTGAGATACCTCTTAGAGTACTCGAGGGCGTGGGGAGTTAGGCGAAGGCCGAATGAGTCAGACACGACTTGATCAGTTAACTTTGATGAATGGGAAATGGATTGCGACCATCTACCATGGACAAATATATCAAAAGCATGACCAAAGCCTTCAACAAGAAAGTCAAGCAAGAAGCGTACCAAGTTGGCGATCTAGTAGTCAGCGCATTATCCTACCACAAGGTGATCCCAAGGGGCAAATGGACTCCCACCTATGAGGACCATTTGTGGTCAAAACAGTATTTTTAAAGTAGCCATAATCCCTAAGCACTATGAATGGAAAAGACTTCTACGCACCTATAAAGCCTTGAACATAACCAAAAATACTATGCATAAGCGAGATCCACTAGGTGAAGAATGGCCACAAACAATATAAAATGCGTCAGCGAACAAAAGGTTCGAGAAAAGTTAAGACATATATACAAAAATGTACACGGTAAGTGAAAACCTACAAAGCGGACTTAGGCAAAAAGTATCGATAGACTAAAAAAAAGAAAGGCGGTCTAGGCAAAGTTAGGGATTCAAGCGTATGACTATGTTTAAATCGGATCATCTACCTAAACTACATCATTATCAAGATTCAAGCTTCAAATAAGCGTAAATCGGTTCAATCACTTTCTTATGGAAGAAGAAGATGAGAATAATCGAAAATATATGACCAATAGTAGTGTTGAAACCTAATTGATTGTTTCACATTTTACGACAATTTCCTCTTACTAGGATATTTGTCTCTTTGTACCTGAACTGCCTATCTATAAGGTTCCTTTTAAAAATCAATACAGTTCCTTTTCGAGTTCCATTTCCTTTTATCTATTTTGTTTTGCATAAAGTCCAATGTTTGCTTTGAATGATTATATGCATCTAACAATAGCGTATGTTCATAAACATCACATCATGAAAACATGATTACTACATACTCTAGGTGGGATAACAACTAAAGTCACTTTCGTACATCCCCATAAGTCATTTCAATCCCCACGGGATAATCTCTACAATCCCCACAGACCCTCGCTCCTTCAATGACAAATCTCTCAGCCAGACCCTATTCCATCATCTCTTTTAGCGATTATCCGGCCTTCAACTTCATCACGTTAGTCCCAATGATGATCTTATCAACATCATCACGTTGGTCCTGACGTTGATCCTATCAACATCATCGTTAGTCCCCAGCAGCAACTAGTTTTTCAAAAATCATTTATTATTAAAAACAATGAAGTCACCACCTAATTTTATTTGTTCTAAAGAGCAGGAAAATATAGATAAAACCCTTGACATCGGATAAAGTAAAGGCGTGACCAAAGATATGGATTCGGGACTCGATTATGCAAGGGAAGGTGCTAGCACCTCCATCCATCGTGCTCGATGGGACCCGTTTAATTCACATGTGTGTGTGTATTATTGTGATAATTCTTCTAATTAATGATCAAAAAGGAAGAAAAAAAGGGTTTTATTTTTTTAATTTTGAGTTAAATCATGGTTTGAAACCTTGTGCCTACGTATTCCCTCGTGCAATGGGAAAGTCAAAACTACATAGTTCTTGAAAATGCTAGAAGTTTGTTGGTTGATTTAAATGAATAGACAAGTCGTCATTTTAAAAGAAAACTAATCTAAATTACAATGTGATAAAGAATAAAGGACTACACACAACATGAGGGAGGTTTAAAGCATACCTCTAGTACTCGAGCGGAGAAGTCAAAAACCATGGGGATAGAAGGCGCATCTCCATTATAAATGACTCTTGTCTAATCTTGAAAAAGATTTTAAAGATAAGAGGTATCGGACATACAAAAGGCTTGAATGAGTTAAATTGATTTTAAGTGGATGAAAAGTCCCGAACAATAGGACTAACGTCTACGATTCATATACTAGAAACGGAGGAGCTAATGCTCAGACGGGTCATCTATCACCCAAAAAGTTTTTATGAAAAGTGAGGTGAAATAAAGTTAACGTTATTTAAAGTATTTAAACAAGTGATCTAGCGTCCAATGATTTAAATACTAAGAGTTTATATAGCACAAGTTTTTAAACAATTAGCCTAGCATCCAATTTAATCATGTGGGTTTTATTGAAAAACATTTTTTGAAAGTCACTCGATGTTGGATCGAGGTTTGAACTTTGATTATGAAAGTGTTTTAGATGTTTGGTTTATGGATACAATTTGATGGGTCATGGTTAACCAAAGGTCGTATTAATTTAAAGTTCTAATCGCTTTACATCATTACAACATAATTTAAGTTTATTTACAAATGAAATGAATAAAGTATAAGATCAAAATAATATGTACATAATTATATATTTACATTTCTTAATATAATAATAAAAATACTAAGTATATTTATATAAAAAATAAAATTGCATTATTAAATATTAAATCTAAATAATCTAATAACAATAAGAAGAATGTAATGGAAAAATGTGTATTGATACTAAGAGAAAATGATGATTGAACTATTCTTGAATACCTTCACATTAGCAAACTAGTTAGTAGCATAAGTGGAATAAAATTGAAATGAGATACAATTGCAATAAATTAAAACATGGTTAGTAATCAAGATTATAAAATTGAATGAAATACATGAATCTAACATGAATCTAACATGAATACTTTTAAATAATCGAAGACTTAATCAATATTCAATTCCACATAAATTTCGTTCTAACTTCATTCAATATCGAGTAAACACAACAATTATTCATGATTATCGTTTCAAAAATGAAAACAAATGACAATGGTTCATGTTATTACTCGATTCAAGTTTAAGACATGACAAATAAAGTTTAATGCAAGCTTAATCAACCAAAACAAATATGGAAGCAACTATATGCTATCCCAAAAACACTCTAAATATCGATCAAAGACCACATGAACTCAAAAGCAAATACAAACAAGTGTTAACACATAATAAATTAACCACAGATCATCGACTAACATTATCAATCACTTACCAACCCGGGCAACACTAATCCAATAGCACATATTCACTTGAAGCGGCTCGATTCGAACAAGAAGCAACAATGATGTCAATATTCAAATCAAAACCCATAAATATCATAATCCAATGCTTCAATTAAGCTAGCAAACTTACAATTCAGCTCAAATAAAAGCAGTGTTGACATGGGAGGTATTATCTAAGTTGGTATAAACTAAACATGAAAGCAACATCATAAGATTTTATCACAACAAAAACAATGGTACCATCCAAATTTCAACACGGATTAATAACATCTTAAAGTTTAGCTACAATTACAGATATCATAGTAAATCAGGACCAATCCAATGTATTATACTATCAAACCAATTTTGAAGAAATTCATCACGGCACTACAATTCTATTTGATTAGCTTCATGATATCAAACTAGATATCACAACGCGACCTTTTACAAACTTCAATTTGGAATAAATAAATAACGATATTATAACATAAGAGTTTAATAATTAGAACTCAAATACTAACACAAGATCTAAAATCAATAGAATACCATATAAGCGATTCTAATTCACGGATCAGCGTAAACAGCTGTTATCCAAAGTTATCACAACAAGATAGTTAACTAAAAGTTTCATCATATCAATAGAACATCATGGAACTTTAATTAATTTCTTATAGATTTGAAAATTTGGAAAGAGCGGATGATCCGGTTGTTTAAAATTGAGGTGTCTCGGAAGTTGATGAGAGGAGCTCGTGGATGCTCAATTTGAAATCAATATAGCGGATGATGAATAAGCAGAGAAAAGTTTAAAATGTCATTGGTGGATGGATGGCCTTTGGGAGTATTCGAAAAAAAGTATGTATGAAAACAGAGGAAATATGGTCACCAAATTGAATAAAACAATGGAAAGTATGGTCACAAGTGAATAAAGGAGGTGGCATTAGAAAAAATGTGAGTTAGTGGAATTAGTAAATTGGTAGTAAATTTAAAATAAAAAAAATTTGTATTTAAAAATAGGTAAATATATAAAAATTGAACAGGTTGTTATTATTATAAGTTTAAAATCTCATATAAAAGTATTGTGAAAACTATTTGGAAGTAAACACAAATCATGGTGCCAAGAAAACGGATGAAAAACAATGTACCAAAACAATGCCGGTTATTCCCTATTATATGCCGCCGCTCTAAAATTTTAATATCATAAACTTGGTATTTTGATTTTATGATTTTAAAATATTTAATTAATCTTGAAATTTTGATGTTTAGAATTGGATTATAATAATTTGAAGTTATTAGGTCTCTTGGAATTTTGATGCCGTTAGGTAGAAATATTGGAGAAGAAGTTATGGCCGTTAGGACAACACGTTAGGAAAAGTTACGGGCAGTTAAAAAACAAAATTGGTAACCGTTGGAAAATATTGCGATTAACCGCACCATTTACCAACCGTTAGGAGGTTACGATTTTGACCGTGGACAAATCATCGTATACAAATAACTTCAAGACTCATAGAAGGCCATAGAATCCTTCACAAATATTCGATCACAATACACTTTTACTCGAAAATTCATAAATATCTCTTGGATAATGAACCTCAAAAAACTCGATTCTCATGAGATAGTCGGAAGCTTTTTGGATGCAGCGTCTTGTATATTGAGACGAAGCTTGAAATAACGGAACCTCATATATTCAATGCATTATGATTAGTATTCAAAATAAACAAGTTTTGCATACAGAAAGTCTTGAACAAAACAAGACAAATTACAAATGAGCATGCGTGAAAATAGAAATTTCCATGTTGAGGAGACTAGTCTCCATATGGATTTCTTGCTTGAAATGCGCCCGTAGTCCTAGAATTCTCTAAGTCAAAGGAGAGTTCAATTAATGCGTAGGCCCTACGTAAACTTGAACCAATGAGTTTTTAGCTGCCTTTGAAAAGATTACATCCTTCAATTGTATGGTCGGTGCCCCAAAATGGAACTCACAATAGGCATCGGGATCATATCCCAAAGGATATAGAAAGAAGGCGTCTCACGGTCTTTTAACTCCACCAAAATGTTGGAGTAAGCGAGCAACTCACTATGAGGCATAGGGATTATATCATACACTTTTCTTGGCCTTATCGACCTCACCGTTGACTATTTTATAGATAAGTTTGTTGTAGGAGCATTTCTAAATACACTTATAACCATAATTGCGGCACATATTTAGACACCTAATTAGAATTAACTTTTGTCACCTAATTAGTCTAAAGCAGATAAGACTTTCCTCGTAAATTACTTGTCTCTTCATCAATTTGTTCTAGAAATTCGAAAGCAAAAGCAACATCCTGAATGTTTTCCATCTTGAGACCATGCTCAATTCGTTCCCCTACAACAGACAGGTGTGAAAATTTAGAAGTACATCCAGCAATCAGATAAGGACCTCGCAAGGTATCGCAGAACATCTCAACAAGTTCTCGTTCCAAAAGAAGAGGTTGAATTCTAGCAGCTAATTCTCTCCATCTCTGTGCATACTCTTTGAAAGATTCTTCAGTCTTTTGAGTTAAACCTTGGAATTGAATTTTGGTGGGAGCCATGTCCCTATTATAGTCGTATTGATTGACAAAAGCTTCATCCAATTCCTTCCAATCTCGGATGTGAGTTCGTTCAAGCTAAGTGTAGCACTTGAGAGATGCTCCACTAAGGCTATCTTGAAAAACGTGCATGAGGAGCTTGTCATTTTCCTCTTAAGGAGCCATCTTATTGCAATAGGCTTTGATGTGGGTAATTGGACAAGAGGTGCCCTTATACTTCTAAGTGGGGACTTTGAATTTTAGAAATTTTGATACTAGGCACCAAGCATAAACTAGGAGCATCTAAACCAAAGAAACCGACCCTCAATAGCTTTCATCCTTTTCTCAAGGTGAAGCTTTTCTCAAACTCAGGCTCTTCAATCGAAACTTGAAGGTGTCAAACTAAGACTCGAAGATGTCATCACGGTGAGAGTTCCATTGGCGTGCATTTGAACGATGTTTTGACATTTTGACACGAAAGGACCTCCATGTGGTTAAGATTAATATACCGGTGGATTAATATGATTAGTAGTAACAACGGACCTCGAACAACTTTCTTTAACTCTTCTTGTCCAATGGCGAGGTTGGATAATCTCCATGAATTGATCCATCGGGTATCTATATGAGTATTCATCACGTACTTGCCTAAAGTTGATCCATGATAACGATGATGTCGAAATCGGTCTTGCAATCTTGAGATTACGAATAAGCCAGGTTGAAATAAGTCCTTTGATTGAAATGAATGAAATGCATGATGATGCATGGATGATAAGAAAAATAAACTATTTTTTTAAATGATGCAAATCGAATGATGATAATAACGAGTTCACGAGAGGCGTGAAATAGGAATGATATTGGCAATCAAAACAACTTATTTAGCTGGGCTCCTATGATAGGATAACTCTAGCTTCTACAATAATCGAATAAGGTGGTTCTAATGCTTTTTGCTAGATGTTTCTCGAGTCAAACATCCCTTTTAAAAACATCATCTAGCATGTAGTGATAATATCTCAAAAGTGTCTATTCGAAGCGTCTCTTAGCTGGATACTCAAAATCTTTTGGCGACGGTCCAAGTTCAAAGATCCTAATACTTAGAGTTATAGGCCCTTTGTCCAGAAATTGTCGTCCCGCACTAGCATGCGGTGCAACAGCTTCCTTAAAAAGACCAACTCTAAGGTGCAGTCTTCATGTCGATCCAAGAGACACATTGGTCTAATGGACCTAAGCTTTGGAACCACTTTATCCTAATGTTCTTAGAGCCGGTGTTAAACATCTATGAATCATAACCAACAAGCTCGAAGCATAATAATATACATCAACATGATAATATATAAAGCATAAAGAAGTAATAGGAAATGAACAATAGATAAGAGAATAATATCAAAAAGAAAGCAAATAATAAATAAACACACAAACACGTAAAAACTAAACTAGGGTAGACTCTAAGTGTTTTCCCCAATGAAGTAAATAAATATGTTAGTTTCAAAATCATTTATTATTAAAAAATAATGAAGTCACCACCTAATTTTATTTGTTCTAAAAGAGCAGGAAAATGTAGATAAAACCCACAACATTAAGGAGTTGGTTATGCAAGGAAGGTATTAGCACCCTCACATCCATTGTACTCGATGGGACTGTTTTAGTTCACGTGTGTGTTGTGTGTTATCGTAATAATGCTATCTTCTAATTAATGATCAAGAAAGGAGAAGAAAGAAAGGTTTTTATTTTTAAATTTTGAGTTACTTGTGATTTGAAACCTTCTTGAAAATGCTAGAAGTTTGTTGGTTGATTTTAAATGAAGAGACAAGTCGTCATTTTAAAAGAAGACTCGTCTAAACCCACAAGGTGTGATAAAGAATAAAGGACTACGCACCAATATGAGGGAGGGTTTAAGAACGCCTCTAGTACTCAAGTGGAGAAGTCGAAAAACCATGGGGATAGAGGAAGATCATCTCCATTATAAATGACTCATGTCTAATCTTGAAAAAGATTTTAAATATAAGGGGTGCTCGGACGCACAAAAAGGCTTGAATGAGTTAAGATTTATTTTAAGTGGATGAAAAGTACTGAACAATAAGACTAACGTCTTACGACTCAAATACTAGAAACTAGAGGAGCTAATGCTCAGACGAGTCATCTATCACCCAAAAATGTTTTCTTATGAAAAGTTAGGTGAAACAAAGGTCACGTTATTTAGAAGTCTTTAGACAATTGGTCTAGCGTCCAACGATTTAAAGACTAAGAGTTTATTTGGCACAAGTTTTTAAACAATTAGCCTAGCGTCCAACGATTTTAATACTTGGGTTTTATTGTGAAAAGCATTTTTGAAAGTCACTCGATGTTGGATCGAGGTTTGGAAATTGATTATGAAAGTGTTTTAGATGTTTCGTTTATGGATAGAATTTGATCGGGTCATGGTTAACCAAGGGTCGTACTTGATTAACCTCGTGAGGCAGTGCTCCTACTCCCAACCATAAAACCCTATTGCATGGAACACTTGGTATATGAACCAAGGTGAGAAATCGGATTATGATTAAGCAAGGTCGAAACTTTATTAATCTTGTGAGAATGGCCCTGCCCAAACTCAACTATGAAACCCTTTTGGAAAGGCTTGGTATGTGGACCAAGAGGATATGAGAACCCGATAAGAGAAGTAATGAGGTAGGAAAGCAAGCGATCCCATACAAGGTGGCTATGTATGCTCTAAGAAATGGGACTAGCGTGGCACTAGTATTCTAAGCGATCGATTGAAACAATCGATCGGATATTTATCGTAGTAGAATAGCCTAGGACCAAACTATGAATGTGTCGAGTGTGCCCTATGTATGTATACTGTTCATTGATGAGAGCCCAAGAGGAGGATATGTGTTCTAATTGCATGACAAATGCATAATTAATGATAATTTAGAACACATAAGAAATAAAACCTAAGCTATTACAAAACCATATGGGGATGGGGATACAAGTTTAAGAATGGGGGATAAACCGAAAAGGCGATTAAAATTCTAAATAAACAATCAATACAACCTGTCATACCCCAAAATTTGCCCTCTTATTTCTCAAGACATTCCATACATCCATACTCAAAGTTCCTCGAGGTTGATCGACAAACCTCTCCTACAATCAACCCAAACTAGGGTTTGGCAATTCATGAATCAATATAGGCTCCCAACATCTCCAGTGATCATCATGCCTCCTCATATGCTTCAAAGAATCTCCCTGACAAGTTTCAAGCCTCACAAGTCAAGTTCCCTCAGACAATTGCTCAGATGGTTGAAAATTAGTTGTATTGGAGAAAAAGTCAACTGTGGTCAACATACAGTCAAACTTCATGATTTTTGGTCAACATCCTCATTTTGAAGTTACATTCATCATTTGATCAAGGGTTGATCATGATTCATCAAGAAAACTCAAGATTTGCCCAAAAGTCAAACTTTCCAAATTAAGGTTTTCTAGAGAAAAGTCAACTGAACTTTGACTGAGCATAACTTCTTCGCTCTTTGTCAAAAAATTTTCCACCACCTCTCATTTTGAAGGAAATTCAATTCTCTACAACTACATGTCTCACAAGCATGTTCAGAAAATGCTTCATTTGGAAGATATGGATCAAAATATTACAGGTCCTTTTCAAAGTCAACAAAAAGTCAACTTTTTGTAATAAAGTTTTATTGAGCATGGAAACTCCAATCGAGATGAAACCAAAGAGGTTGTTTAGAGGACATCTAGAGCTTCCTAAAAAGTCCAAGAACACTCAAAAATCTTAAAAATTGAGCAAGATACACCTTCCAGAAGTTGAGCATTTTTGAAGAGGTGCACAAAGAGAAATACTTGTCAAAATCCCAAATTTTGCAAATGGGCCTAACTTTTCTTGATTCAAACTTGTTCCTCAGCTAATTTGGAACCTCCAAGCCCAAGGCAACGAATTTTATCTTTATTTTTCTATTTAATTTGGATTTTAATCATTTAAAAGCCAATTAAATTAAAATAAAAGATAGAAAATCAAAATTAAATGCAAATTGGATTTTTCTCTCATTCTTGAGGTCCAAGCAACTCATAAAAGCTGGAAATTTCGAAATTGACTTTGATTTGGCAAGAAATTGATGAAAATTGGATCAAAAAGGAAAGATTTGGTTTCATACAAAATCAAATATTTTACATTGATTGATTCTTTATTTCCTCTTGATTTCGACCTAAATCCATCTATTATATATACACATGCCTACACATGAGAATAGAAAAAAAATTGCCTCAAAGAACCTAACCTAAGTCAAAAAATCGTGTTCTTGAAGCATGTGGCAGCCCTAGTTTCAGCCTGTTTCAATCGATTCCAATCATTCTATTGCATTCCTAGAGGTCTCTTGAATCGATCCAGGCCTTTACAAATCACAAAACCATCAAGAATTGTGAAATCACGATTTGGTTTGTCCAACTTTTTCCAAATTCGATTTTTATCATTCATGCATAATTAACTTGTTTTGATTGGTTGTTCATGTTTAGAATCATGTTTTCAAGCTATCTGGGTGGTTCAATTGACTTTTAGGTGCCTAGATCAAGTTATGCCATAGCTAGGGTTTTCTGGTTCGAATTGGGGCTTCCTTAAATACGTAAAATTGGACAAAACTAAGACCACCATCGTGTTTAGAACGATGTTTCCAATCGAACCATGGCTTCATATTGCATTTATATTGCTTGTCTTGGATTTTGAATTTTGCGGGGGCTATAGCGTCGAACGGACCGGCGCTATGTGTTTGAAAATTCAAGCGAAGATGAAGATCTTGGCGTGATTTGGATTCGAGCGAATTCGTTTAAAACATTTTTGTTTCATTATTATAACACCAGATGCAGTCTGGCCTAGTGGTGAAGGTAGCGCGTGTTTTCCCAGTGGGCACGAGTTCGAATCCTGGCAAGGCAATTTATTTTTGCTCCTTTGAAAACTAACATTATTTTTCTTTTCTTATTTCTTATTTTCTTAATATTTTCATGTTAATTTAATTTATCTTTAAATAATTTTCTCATGCATTTAAAAACACCAAAAAATATTTTCTTTTTGCATTTTAATCAGAAAAATACTTCGGACAATTTTCTGTTGCTTTTCTTTTCAAATTATGTAACTGCCTATGGGATGTAATAGTTTAATTAGGACTTTTACTTTCCGCACTCCTATTATGTAACTGCCCCAAAGCCATGTAATAGCGTAAGACATTTACTTTCCGCATCTTTACTTTCCGCAATTTATTTTCCGACCCTATAAACTGCTAGTAATTAGGCGTGTATGGCAAGATAAAAATTGGACATAGATCACTCATAATTTCAAGATAACATATCTGAATTTGACACACTCTTTTCACACATGCACCCCCTAGAGTAATTCTCTCTCGTTGCCTTAACGAATACAAATGGTCAAGTCCCTCGAACGTAGAGGTATCCTAGCACCGTTGCCTTCAAAACAAATCATCACAGTCCCTTCGATACAAAGATCATAGACCCACGATGTAAGCCTACGAATACATGATCTTGACCCTCGATTGTTGCCTCGAAAAGTGATGATCGTCCCTTCGAATGTGCTAGGATACTCCTATAAGTTGCCTTCTATGACCATCCGATGTCCCTTCGAATGTCCCTTTACATCAAACAAATAGGGTTACCTACCAACTAATGGTATGAATAGCACTATTCTAAAAGGAACGTAAAACAACATGAAAATGACCATTCTAAGTAGGTAATAAAAGACTTTTAGTTGCTTGCTCAAAACAAATTCTCTTCACACCACACACTTTTGTCAAAGTTCAAACTCTTTTCAAAACGAAACATTTCCGAACACTTTGTATACATTCCTACATGAATCATTACAAAGTCAAAATGAAATGCCTTTTTTCAAAACATTTTTGTCAAACACACAGAAAGCACTTTTAAAAATGATCTAAGAGCAACTAAGAGCCCGAAGATAACTACGGATGTAAAGGGGTGCTAATACCTTCCCTTTTCATAACCATTCTCCCGTACTCAGAATCTAACGAAGGTCTTTTTCTGAACTTTTTACCTTCCCTTAATTGGATAAAAGAAAAGTCGGTGGCGACTCTTGCTATCCGCAAAATTTGCGATACAAAAACCTCAAAGTCGAGTTCAAGTATTCAGGCTGGCGACTACTGGAGAGACACCTAAAGAGAATTACCTTAGGGATTTTTTTAGATCATCTTTACTGCTTTCTGTTTGATTTGCTTGCTTTATCTTTAAGGGTTTCTTGGGTATTATACTTGTGGGGGATCCTACACCCGGATCTAGGTTTCCTTTAGGTAAGTAGCAATAGATCGACGCGACCGTTAGGCGTATACAAGCGGTTAACATGATGGCTCGTTAGTGTGACACTTTGGATGTCACGATACTTTTCATTTCAAGTTGAGGATAGTATTTGGCTGCGTGGTGTCATCGACACTAACTAAACTTTTAGAACCTAATTGACCCATCTCGGCCATTAGAAGGTAGTGAGATGGCCGACTTTAATCGATCTAAGGTTGGTTGATACTCGATGCTCGCTCATTAAGATCAGACTTTTGAGATATTTTGGTCGACCACTTGGTAGTCGTATTGAAATAAACGCCTCTGAGAAAGATCAATGATATGAGATTCCTAGAACCGGTTACTATTATAGGGACGGGATGAACCAACTCAAACTTTTGGTAGGGTAATCACCTATACCTCATACAAGCCTTAAACCTAGGCTCATTGTGTGATTTTTATGTGTGCTAAACATAACATCATGACATCATCGCATTGCATATCATTCCTAACTATTTCAAGGACCTAGGGTTTATCTTTGCTCTATTTTGTAGGGATTATGGCTTCGGAAAGACTATCCGAATCAACTTCATGGGTATACCTTCTCATTTCAAAAATTGGTTTTAGAGGTTCCCATCATGCTCGGTTCATCAAAGACATGGTTATCTACTTGACTTGGTTACCTCGGTTTTGAAGAAGATATGATGCATGTCCTATTCGATTCTTTGATCAAAACACCATTGCTTTACATTCCGGATTATCGGTTGGTTCCTACCTTGGAAGAATTCTCTAAGCTACTTGGGATACCTATTCTTGATCAAATGCCATTCACCGGCTTAGAAAAGGTTCCTAAGTACGAAGACATCGCATCTGCATTACACCTAAAGCGCTCAGACATTGAAGCCAATTGGGAAACCAGAGGTGGAGTTAAGGGTTTACTTGCTATGTTTCTGATGAAGAAAGCGAGAATTCCTCAAAGCTATGAGTTTCCATGCATTTGAAGACATCTTGACCTTCTAATCTACGGTTTGGTTGTATTTCTAACTCGGATCAGTTCATAGACGTCAACGCCATCAAGATATTCCTTACCCGCAATCCTGTGCCTACTTTACTTGGAGATATTCTACATTCTCTCCATACTCGTACCGTCAAAAGACAAGGAACTCTCATGTGTTGTATACCGTTACTTTCCAGGTGGTTTATTTTGCACCTTCCTCCATCATTTTTGAAGAACGAACAAAGGTTTAAGTGGTCTCAAAGGTTAATGTCACTCTCTCATTCAGATATTCGTTGGTGTCTTTTCTCTCAAAAGGACTTCACCTTCATTGAGCAAGTTTGTTCATGCTTGTTTAACAAATTTAAATTCCTAAGGTCCTTGAAAACATTGCATTGCATTTGCATAAACATCGCATATCATAGCATAACATTGCATAATAGGTTCATTGAAGATCGGTTTTCTCATTTTCTCGCTATTTATTTTAGCAGAAATGGCTCTTGAAAAAGATCTCGGGCTCAAAATGCCGGTTCGAGGAGATGTTCACCAACTTGGTCCGAGGCCAAGAAGATCTGAAGAAGCTCATCAACAGGAAGAAGAGGGTCGTTGGTATCCTCAACATGGGCAGACGTTACAAAGGTGGTCCTAAGGTAGTCAGCCGGATAGAGCTCTCAGAAGGGAGTGTCAAAACTGAGGGAAGTGTCAAGGGCAACGAAGATGACCAGCGTGAGCCTGAGAAGAAGGAAGAGGATTATGAGAATGATCAGTATTCTGATGAAGATGACAGATACAAGCAACTTGAAAACCGTCTGAATGCTGTGGAAAATCTGAAGATGTCAGGGCTGAATTTTGATGATTTGAGTCTTGTCCCCGGTGTGGTGATTCCCCCCAAATTCAAAGTTCCTACTTTTGCCAAGTATGATGGCATTTCTTGCCCAAAGCTGCATTTGAAGTCCTATGTCCAGAAGATCAACCCCCACACTGATGACAGAAAGTTGTGGATGCATTATTTTCAAGAAAGCTTGACCGGAACTCAGTTGGAGTGGTATTATCAGCTAGAGAATGACCACATTCGTACTTGGAGTGACTTAGCGGATGCTTTCTATAGACAGTATGAGTACAATCTGAATTAGCACCCTCGCATGCAACTACTGAGCATGTCTATGGGTCGTGATGAGAAGTTCAAAGTATGCTCGGAAATGGAGACCCTAGCGGAAGAGTTCAACCACTCTTGTCCATAGGGAGTTGGTTGATATGTTCATGGGAACACTGACAGCCCGTTCTTTAATCATCTGATTGGAAACTCTTCAGCCGGATTCACCGAGCTGATATTGACAGGAGAACGTATTGAAGCTGGTATCAAGAGTGGAAAGATTCAGGTAGATTCATCATCAAATGCTGCGAAGAGATCTTTTGGTGGTAAGAAAGAAGCCAATGCTGTGTATGGTCAGAAAAGCCGAGCCAAGACCGACCGTGCTCAATCTGTGGGGGCAGTTGTGATCTTCAATCCTACATCAGCACAACCTCAGCGAGACAACACGCGTAACTAGAACGCGCCACGAAGATAGTTTACGAAGATCAACATGCCATTGTCGCAAGCCTTGCAACACATGTTGAAAGCAGAGCTGATTACCTTTAGGGATCCTCCTCAAAAAATCAACACTTCCTCCCCGAGGTACAATCCTAATGCAAAGTGTGCTTATCACTCCAATAGTCCAGGGCATAGCACTGACGATTGTTGGGCTCTGAAGAACAAGATTCAAGACATGATTGAAGCTAAGCAGTTGAGTTTGATCCTCCATGTGAGACTCGAGATGTGATCAGCGCACCTATGCTAACCATGACAAAAGTTCCAATGCTATTGACAAGAATGCTTATGTTTTTAATATAGATGACTTGACTATTCCTCGATGGTATTAAGAAGAATTTGCTGCAAGCGGTGTCAATCAGGATGCCCGAGAATTGTCGTTGGTGCCCGTCCGCGCTGATGGTTGTGCTTGGTTGAGAAGCGTATTGATGCATGATGGATAGCCAGTGAAGTGCTATTTGAAACCTCACCTGTGGAGAATACGTGTGAAGACATGTCTAAGCGAAGATCGAAGATGTGGCGAAGCATCTAACCATGGGGTACCTTGGGCCAGCCAGTGGAAGATTCGACTACATGGTGAAGTATACTATTCTTAAAGCTACAAGATTCGTATTGAAGATGTCAAAGCAACGGATGGGACGATTTCCCAAAAGACTATCTGATGTTAACACAATAAGGATTTCCTCTGCGATCCTGTGCCTAGGTGGCACCTCTCATCATTACTTCTCCCAGACCAGTTCCATATTCCTCGACAAAGCTATCCCTTGGAATTATGGGTGATGTTTACTATCATGGCGTCAAGCAAGACCCTCTGACCATTGAGGATATTACGGTTGAAGTTACCATTCCTGACATTGACAACATCACCGGATCAAGTAAAGTGACCAGAACCGGAAGAGTATTTTCTCCAGAGATCTCTCATCCAAAAGCTGCGACTCCTCGCATTCGTTATTCAACGGTTCCGAGACTAGAGGAAAGAACGATAACTCATCACCTTTCGGCCGAAGTACCAAAGGAAGTTCTTGATGATGCCTCAAACAAGAAATGGAGGAAATTCGAAGATTATCAAGAAGAGTGACTACAATGTTGTGGAACGATTGTTGGACACTCCGTCCAAAATCTCCATGCTTGCTTTGCTCTTGTGCTCTGAGGCTCATGTTAAGGCCTTGGTGAAATTTCAGAAGAATGCTCACATACCGGAAGACACTACTACTGATCAATTTGAAGTTTGTATTGCTAGCCTGGCTGCCAACAACGGCCTAGGTTTCTTTGATGCTGATTTGACTCCTGCCAGAAGGAAACACAACAAAGCCTTGCACATCTCTATTGAATGCAAGGCACTACATTATCTCATGTTTTGGTAGACACGGTTACGCTCTGAATATCCTGCCGAAAGATTTTGACCGACTCGATGTTGAAGGATTGGTCTTGAAGCCTAGTGACATTATTGTGAGCTTTTGATGGTTCTAAGCGAGTGCTTGGAAGCTCATTACGCGATCGAAGTCGGTTCCCGGACTTTCGACTCCACTCTTTGTCATGGACATCCGTCCAGCTTACTCTTCTTACTTGGGCCCCTTGGATACATGGGGCGGCATACCTCTACCTTGCATCAAAAGCTAAAGTACCCGGTGAAGGGGAAGGTTATGTGGTGAAGAGGAGTATATGGTCAGTCATCTGCAGTCGTTCCGATACCTCGAAGTGGAAAGAGAATTCTTTGAGACTCCCTGTCAAGCTTTCGAAATAGTTCCAAGAGTCATGCCTGTTGACTCTCCTACTACTTTTGAAGTTACACAAGCTCCGCCTAGGATGGCCTCGCTGAAAAATGCTCAAGCTGCAGTTGAAGAAGGAGGTAGTGCTATTTGGGGTCAGCTCCCCGATCTTCCTTTCAAATCTGACAAGACTGGTTTAGGCTTCACCATCAAGGGTTAGAAGATGATACGCCGCGAAGGTGCCGACCAACTTCCTTTCCGCATCAGCAAAGATGGAGTCCATGCCCTAGAAGACAACGACAACGACTTCGCCATCAGCAAGTGGATCTTTCCAACTCCCGACAACGGACCCAGCAATTGGAATACTGAAGACGTCATACCAATCTCCTTTAGACATGAGTAATTGCTCTTGTTTTGTTTTGCTTTTCGTTTCCATGCTTTGAACAATAAACTTTAAAGCCTAGTGCCTTGCCCGGGGCATCGTGGCTCGTTTGTGAGGGTTATTATCTATCATTCGCATATTTTCATTCAATAAAATCGTTGGACTTTTTGCGTTTATTTCTTTCTTTTTACTTTATCACCTTCAAAGCTATGTGTTTCTTGCACACCGTGATACAACTGCGAATCACTGCGAATCTCGTTGATATGATTATTCTATTGCTAAATATGACTTGATAATCCGATCTACCAAGCCGAAGGTGAGGAAGATTTTGAAGTTCAGGAGAACTTGTCGGGCTGCTACAGAAGAGCGAGTTATCTGACCACGAAGAGCGATTGAGGTTGTGAATCTAGGTACTAATGAAGACAAAAAGATCAAGATAGGAGCGGGTCTTGAGAACAATGTCAAAGAAAGGTTGGTTCGGATGCTACGAGACTATATTGAGGTTTTGCTTGGTCATCGAAGACATGCGGTTTAAACATTGATATTGTGGTACACGATTCCGAAGCGAAGGAGGTTTCTCGATGAAATAGAAGGTCCGTCGTGTCGTCACGAAATGTCGAGAGAAGATCAAAGTGAAGTTATGAAGCGGTTCAACGCTAGTTTTCTAGCCGTTACTTCTTATCCACGATGGGTTGCAAGCGTGGTGCCCGTACCTAAGAAGGATGGCAAAGTGCGAATGTGTGTGATTACGGAGATTTGAGCGAGCAGAGTCCGAAGGCGATTTTCCACTTCCTCCATTAATGTTACGGTTGACAACACGCTCAACATAAAGTTTTCTCCTTCATGGATGGTTTCTCCGGTTACAATCGGATCAAAATGACTCCACGAAGACATGGAAAGACTACTTTTGTTACGGTGGGGCACTACGCTACAAAGTCATGCCGTTCGGTTGAAAAGCGGCGCCACTTATCAGCGTGCCATGGTGGCGTTATTTCATGACATGATTCATCACGAGATAGAGGTCTACGTCGACGACATGATAGCTCGATCCCAGACTAAAGAAGAACATCTCGATCATTTGCGGAAGTTGTTTGTGGTGAAGAAGTATAAGCCGAGACTCAATCCTACAAAGTGCACCTTTGGAGTTAGGTCCGGAAAGCTCCTAGGGTTTGTTGTTAGTGGTAAAGGTATTGAAGTTGACCCGCCAAGGTTAAAGCTATTCAAGAGATGCGGATCCCGAGAGAAGAAAGTCGAGGTTTCTTGGGACGGTGAATTACATTGCGGATTCATTACACATCTATTGCTGTGTCCAATCTTCAAATTCTTGAAGAAAGATCAAGTAGTGGAATGGAGCGACGATTGCCGGATCGCTTTTGACAAAATCAAGGAGTACCTAAAGAATCCTCCTATCCACGATGCACTGCCGAAGGAAGACCTCTTATCATGTATCGGCGGTGTTAGAGAACTCAATGGGGTGTGTGTTGGGTCAACATGGAGTGCAGTCGAAAAGAGTATGCAATATACTACCTTAGAAAAAGTTTACCGACTGTGAAATAAGATACTCATAGCTCGAGAAAACTTGCAGCGCTTTGGCTTGGGCTGCTCGCCGACTAAGATAGTATATGTTGACTCACACTACCTTGTTGATTTCAAAGATGGATCCGATAAAATACATATTTGAGAAACCAGCTCTCTCCAGAAGAATAGCAAGATGGAAAATGATCTTGGTGAATATGACATCAATATACTTCTCGAAAGCAATCAAAGGAAGTATAGTAGCCGATAA
Organism: Vicia sativa; assembly: GCA_021764765.1. Taxonomy (NCBI): domain Eukaryota; kingdom Viridiplantae; phylum Streptophyta; class Magnoliopsida; order Fabales; family Fabaceae; genus Vicia; species Vicia sativa. The sequence continues at coordinate 320,000,316 of CM038792.1, read as the reverse complement.
TTTGGCTCATCAAGCCGTAGATGACTATCAATCTATGCAATTCGAGTTTCCAGACGAAGATGTTTTGTTAGTTACTGATTGTGAAGAACCAGGACCAGACGAAGGACCTGAACAAGGATCCCGATGGACCATGGTCTTTGATGGAGCCTCAAACACACTTGGCAATGGCATTGGCGCCATCATTACATCTCCTACAGGGACACACGCCTTTCACATGATTATGTTTTAGTTGCACTAACAACATGGCCGAATACGAAGCGTGCATCATGGGTATTAAAGATGCTATTGACTTAAGAATCAAGTTCTTACAAGTGTATGGAGACTCAGCTTTAGTGATCAGTCAGATTAAAGGCGAGTGGGATCGAGCATCGAATCTCATTCCATATCGAGCATGTTCTAAGTCGATCCCTATTTCTAAGAGATCACTTTTGATCATATCCCACGAGAAGAGAATCAGTTGGCAGACGCATTGGCTACTATGTCGTCTATGTTCAAGATCAGATGGTACAACGAGGCTCCCCAGATCATCATTGAAAAGTTTGACAAACCAGCGTACTGTTATGAGCTTGATATAGAAGAGAAACCTTGGTTCTACGATGTGAAGAGGTATCTTGAGACTCGGGAATATCCGAGGGCATCATCAATGATAAGAAGTTCTTGAGAAGATTTGCATCAAATTCTTCCTCGAAGCATCTTATACAAAGCGCAACCACGACTTGTGCTTACTCCGCTGTGTAGACCAGAAAACAACAAAACGAATCATGGAAGAATTACACGAAGGCGCATTTGGTACCCACTCCAGTGGACATACAATGGCTAAGAAGATTCTGAGGACATGTTACTTTTGGTCCACTATGGGCGATTGTCAACTATGCTTGTTCTTGTCACAAATGCGGATATATGCAGACAAAGTGCACGTACCTCCAGTACCATTGAATGTTCTGACTGCTCCATGGCCTTTCGTAATGTAGGGCATTGACATGATCGGAGAAATCAAGCCCACCGCTTCCAACGGACATCGTTTCATCCTTGTGGCAATTGATTACTTTACTAAATGGGTAGAAGCAGCCTCATTCGCATCATTACCAAGAATGTTGTGGCTCGATTCATCAAGCATAATCTTATCGTCGGTATGGCACTCCCGAAAGGGTTATCACAGATAACGGTTCTAATCTCAACAATAAGATGATCACCGAACTCTGCACGTAGTTCAAGATCACGCATAACAATTCTTCTCCATATCGGCCTAAGATGAATGGCGCAGTGGAAGCCGCCAATAAGAATATTAAGAAGATTATCTGAAAATAGCGGTGACCTACAAGGATTGGCACGAGATGTTACCATTTTCTCTTCATGGTTATCGCTTTTCTGATACGGACATCTCGAGGCAACCCTTCTCTGTATACGGTATGGAAGCGGTCCGACCAATCGAGGTTCGAGATACCTTCACGAGGGTCCTCTGGGGCCGAGCTAAGCGAGCGATTAGATCTAGACTCGCCTTGACCAGATCAACACGATTAACGGCGGCTCGCATCCATACGCCATGGCGGATCTATCGAAGCGAATGATCGAGATTTAACAAGAAAGGTTCAAATCACCAACCAACGGATGACTACTATAAGCATTCAAGATTCAAATGGCGAATATCAATCCACTCACTTTCTCTTGGCAAGGAGATGAGATAGTCGAAATATATGAGTACTAGCATAGTTGGAACTTAACAAGATTGTTTACGCATAGCTTTTACTTTCCTTGTATACAAGCTTGCATCGCCACCTTTCCAATTAATACAATTTCTTTCTCTTTACAAAGTGTTTGTTTTATTGTTTGTGCATAAAGTCCAACGATTGCTTTGAATGATTATATCGTTTGACAATAAAAATCATTTACGAACAAGCGAAAAGCGGACATACAAAGTCACTACAAGCTCAAGGAATTGGGATGACAACGAAAGTCACCAATATTTTCCTCAACAAAGGTGTTTATCCCAACGAATTTCCCGACAACAATATCCGGCTGAAACTTGGTCGGATAGTGCATCGGAGAAAACTACATTTCTTACTCCCAACGGGATCTATGCACAAGACTCCCCGGAGTGTTCCTCGGGTTCCGTTATCCTCGGGGACAACGTACAAGATCCTCGGTGGGTTATCCTTAACTTCCACCGTTCGGTGGGATCTAAGCACAAGGTCCCAGTGAGCATCTTCCATCTTTATCTTCCAGCGGTGTCGGACTTGAAACTTGGTCGGATAGTGCATCGGAGGAATCAAAGTCACCTATTCTTATTCCAAGTCAAGGTTGCCACGGTTGCATCCCAAGCAGGACATCCACATCTTCCTCAAGATGGATATGTTTTGAAATACCAACATATACATTCATACATTACATATAGCATACGCATATAACGCTCATACACATTGCATGCATCATAATCTGCATCAGTCTAACTATATCCTGTCAAAATTTCTTATGTTTTTCTCCCCAGCAGGTGGAAATCAATTCCAAACGAAAGGTCAAAGATTAATGCCTGAAACCAGACAGGAAAACTATCTGAACAACTGCGACAATAGGTCCAGGATTAATGCCCGAAGCCAGATGGGAAACTATCCGCATTCTGCCGCCTATTATCCTCCCAGAATAATCAAGACAAAGATTTATTCTGACTCTCTCTTATTATCAACAGCAACCACAAAGTCTGGCGTACGACTCGGTTTCCCTGGATGGCATCTTAAGCCCATCTCCGACTATTTGTCGACATCTCCCCAATTTCAAAATGCTGCATATTTGGTTAAAAACCAATACAAACCAATAACTTCATTCAAAGACAAGCGCGAGGTCTAACGTACGACTCTCTCCGGATGGCATCTTAAGCTCATCTCCATACTCCCTTCTACCTTCAGGAATATCTACGGAGCCCAGTGTACGGCTCGTTCCTCAGCATCAATCTATCCGGATGGCATCTTAAGCCCATCTCCAACGACTCTCCTGTTCTGTCAACACTTTTGAGTCTAGCACGACTCATTCCCCAGTGAAGTCTCCGACTTCTCAAATGGCATCTATAAGCCCATTCCCATCATCAATCAGCAACGAGTGCAAATTTTCGGTGTACTCGGTGTTCAATCATCTTTTACCTTCAGGTCACGAAAGGCAAGCATGCCAATCTAACCCTTCCAGTACAAGAAGAATGAACAGGGGCAACTATCATACCCCAAAATTTGACCTCTTATTTCTCAAGACATTCAATATATCCATACTCAAGGATTCCTCGAGGTTGATCGGACAAATCCTCTCCTACACAATCAACCCAAACTAGGGTTTGGCAATTCTCGATCAAGATGGGCTCTCAACATCTCCAGTGATCATCATGCCTCCTCATATGCTTCAAAGAATCTCACGACAAGTTTCAAGCCTCACAAGTCAAGTTCCCTGGACAATTGCTCGGATGGTTGAAAATCGGTTGTATTGGACAAAAAGTCAACTGTGGTCAACATACAATCAAACTTCATGATTTTTGGTCAACATCCTATATGAAGTTACATTCATCATTTGATCAAGGGTTGATCATGATTCATCAAGAAAACTCAAGATTTGCCCAAAGTCAAACTTTCCAAATTAGGGTTTTCTAGAAAAGTCAATGAACTTTGGTGAGCATTACTTCTTCATACTTTGTCGAACTTTTCCACCACCTCTCATTTTGAAGTAAATTAAATTCTCTACAACTTCATGTCTCACAAGCATGTTCAGAAAATGCTTCATTTGGACGATATGGATCAAAACATTCTGGATCCTTTTCAAAGTCAACAAAAGTCAACTTTTGTAATGAAGTTTTATGAGCATGGAAACTCAATTGAGATGAAACCAAATAGGTTATTTAGAGGAATCTATAGCTTTCTAAAAGTCCAGAACACACAAAATGTTAAAATTGAGCAAGATACACCTTGCACAAGTTGAGCATTTTGAAGAGGTACAAAAGAAATACTTGTGAAAATCCAAAATTTTGCGAATGGGCCTAACTTTTCTTGATTCAAACTTGTTCCTCAGCTAATTTGGAACCTCAAGCCCAAGGCCACGAATTTTATCTTTATTTTTCTATTTAATTTGGATTTTAATCATTTAAAAGCCAATTAAATTAAAATAAAAGATAGAAAATCAAAATTAAATGAAAATTGGATTTTTCTCTTATTCTTGAGGTCCAAGCAACTCATAAAAGCTGGCAATTTCGAAATTGACTTTGATTTGGCAAGAAATTGATGAAAATTGGATCAAAAAGGAAAGATTTGGTTTCATACAAAATCAAATATTTTTACATTGATTGATTCTTTATTTCCTCTTGATTTCTGACCTAAATCCATCTATTATATATACACAATGCCTACACATGAGAATAGAACAGAAAAATTGCCTCAAAGAACCCTAACCTAAGTCAAAAAAATCGTGTTCTTGAAGCAAGTGGCAGCCCTAGTTTCATCCTGTTTCAACCGATTCCAATCATTCCATTGCATTCCTAGAGTCTCTTGAATCGATCCGGACCTTTACAAATCACAAAACCATCAAGAATTGTGAAATCACGATTTCGGTTTTCCAACATTTTCAAATTCGATTTTTATCATTCATGCATAATTAACTTGTTTTGATTGTTTGTTCATGTTTAGAATCAAGTTTGCAAGCTATCTGGGTGGTTCAATTGACTTTTAGGTGCGGGATCGAGTTATGCCATAGCTAGGGTTTACGGTTGAATTAGGGCTTCCTTAAATCGTAAATTGGACAAAACTAAGACCACCATCGTGTTTAGAACGATGTTTCAATCGAACCATGGCTTCATATTGCATTTATATTGCTTGTCTTGGATTTTGAATTTTACGGGGCTATAGCGTCGAACCGAGGACGCTATATGTTTTAAAATTCAAGCGGAGAAGATGAAGATCTTGGCGTGTTTTCGATGGCACGAGTTCGAATCCTTGCAAGGCAATTTATTTTTGCTCCTTTGAAAACTAACATTATTTTTCTATTATCTTATTTCTTATTTTTCTTAATATTTTCATGTTAATTTAATTTATCTTTAAATAATTTTCTCATGCATTTAAAAACACCAAAAAATATTTTCTTTTTGCATTTTAATCAGAAAAATACTTATTTAATTTTTAGCATTAAAATTAATATTTTTGCAAGCATATTTTATTTAATTTCTAATTAACCATTAAATAGACTTTTAATTGCTTTTAATTATCAAAATCAATTCAGAAAATTACCAAAAATTTATCTTATCATCCAATTGTCATTACTAACTTAAAATATTTTTCTCCATTCAAAATTCTTATTTTTACTTACATTTTCTCTTATGCAATTTTCTCCTATTTTAGATTATGTATCTTTCACGGTTGTACGCTTGGGCAAGTTTCTTTCGCTTTTCTTTTCAAATTATGTAACTGCCTATGGGATGTAATAGTTTAATTAGGACTTTTACTTTCCGCAATTTATTTTCCGCACCCTATAAACTGCTAGTAATTAGGCGTGTATGGCAAGATAAAAATTGGACATAGATCACTCATAATTTCAAGATAACATATCTGAATTTGACACACTCTTTTCACACATGCACCCCCTAGAGTAATTCTCTCTCGTTGCCTTAACGAATACAAATGGTCAAGTCCCTCGAACGTAGAGGTATCCTAGCACCGTTGCCTTCAAAACAAATCATCATAGTCCCTTCGATACAAAGATCATAGACCCACGATGTCGCCTAAGAATACATGATCTTGACCCTCGATTGTTGTCTACGAAAATTGATGATCGTCCCTTCGAATGTGCTAGGATACTCCTACAAGTTGCCTTCTATGACCATCCGATGTCCCTTCGAATGTCCCTTTACATCCAACGAATAGGGTTACCTACCAACTAATGGTATGGATAGCACTATTCTAAAAGGAACATAAAACAACATGAAAACGACCATTCTGAGTAGGTAATAAAAGACTTTTAGTTGCTTGCTCAAAACAAATGCTCTTCACACACACTTTTGTCAAAGTTCAAACTCTTTTTCAAAACGAAACATTTCCGAACACTTTGTATACATTCCTACATGAATCATTACAAAGTCAAAACGAAATGCCTTTTTTAAAAACATTTTTGTCAAACACACAGAAAGCACTTTTAAAAATGATCTAAGAGCAACTATGTGCCCGTAGATAACTACGGATGAAAAGGGGTGCTAATACCTTCCCTTTTCATAACCATTCTCCCGTACTCAGAATCTAACGAAGGTCTTTTCTGTACTTTTTACCTTCCCTTAATTGGATAAAAGAAAAGTCGGTGGCGACTCTTGTTATCCGCAACATTTGTGATACAAAAACCTCAAAGTCAGTTCACCGTATTACAGAACTGGCGACTCTGCCGGGGAGACACCCTAAAGAGAGAATTACCTTAGGGATTTTTTTAGATCATCTTTACTGCTTTCTGTTTGATTTGCTTGCTTTATCTTTAAGGGTTGCTTGGGTATTATACTTGTGAGGGATCCTACACCCGGATCCAGGTTTCCTTTAGGTAAGTAGCAATAGATCGTCTTAACCGTTAGGCGTATACCGAAACGGTCAACATGATGGCTACGTTAGTGTGACACTTTGGATGTCCTGATACTCTTCATTTCCAAGTTGATGATAGTATTTGGCTTCTGCGTGGTGTCATTAGCACTAACTAAACTTTTAGAACCCTAATTGACCCATCTCGGCCATTAGAAGGTAGTGAGATGGCCGGCTTTGGTACAGACTAAGGTTGGTTGATACTCGATGCTACGCTCATTAAGATCAGACTTTTGGGATATTTTTGGTCGACCACTTGGTGGTCGTATTGAAATAAACGCCTACGAGAAAGATAAATGATATGAGATTCCTAGAACCCGGTTACTATTATAGGACAGGATGAACCAACTCAAACTTTTGGTAGGGTAATCACCTATACCTCATACAAGCCTTAAACCTAGGCTCATTGTGTGATTTGTTTGTGTGTGCTAAACATAACATCATGACATCATCGCATTGCATATCATTCCTAACTATTTAAAGGACCTAGGGATTTATCTTTGCTGTTTTGTAGGGATTATGGCTTCGGAAAGACTATACGAATCAACTTCATGGGTATACCTTCTCACTCAAACAATTGGTTTGAGGTTCCTGATCATGCTCGGTTCATCAAAAGACATGATTATCTACTTGACTTGGTTACCTCGGTTTTGAAGAAGATATGATGCATGTCCTATTCCGTTCTTTGATCAAAACACCATTTCTTTACATTCCGGATTATCGGTTGGTTCCTACCTTGGAAGAATTCTCTAAGCTACTTGGGATACCTATTCTTGATCAAATGCCATTCCTTTGGTTTAGAAAAGGTTCCTAAATGCGAAGACATCATCTGCATTACACCTAAAGCGCTCGGACATTGAAGCCAATTGGGAAACGAGGTGGAGTTAATGGTTTACTTGCTAAGTTTCGATGAAGAAAGCGAGAATTCCTCAAAGTTATGAGTTTCCATGCATTTGAAGACATCTTGACCTTGCTAATCTAAGGTTTTGTTCTATTTCCTAAATCGGATCAATTCATAGACGTCAACGCCATCAAGATATTCCTTACCCGCAATCCTGTGCCTACTTTACTTGGAGATATTCTACATTACGTGCCGTCAAAAGACAAGGAACTCTCATGTGTTGTATCCGTTACTTTCAAGTGGTTTATTTCGCACCTTTCTCCATCGGTTTTGAAGAGCGAACAAAGGTTGAAGTGGTCTCAAAGGTTAATGTCACTCTCTCATTCAGATATTCGTTGGTGTCTTTTCTATCAAAAGGACTTCACCTTCATTGAGCGTTGTGGAGAATTCCCTAACGTACCACTCCTTGGCATAAGGGGAGATAAAAACAAAAACAAAGTAGAGAAGCTTGCAAAACTCGAGTATCGATTATTGTATTTAGATTAATTAGAATAAAATTTATGTAGAAATTAATTCTAAGAAGGCGATCGATTTTTTGTGTTCATACGCATTCGAAAGTCAAATTGAATTTAAAGTTCGAAATCGCAACACAAAGATAATTAAAATATAATTTGAATTTATTTACAAATGAAATGAATAAAGTATAAGATCAAAAATAATATGTACATAATTACATATTTACATTTCTAAATATAATAATAAAAATACTAAGTATATTTATACATACAAAAATAAAATTGCATTATTAAATATTAAATATAAATAATAGAATAACTATAATAAGAATGTAATGGGGGAAAATGTATATTGATGCTAAGAGAAAATGATGATTGAACTATTCTTGAATGCCTTCACAAGTAGCGAACTAGTTAGTAGCATAAATGGGATAAAATTGAAATGAGATACCATTGCAATAAATTAGAGCATGGTTAGTAATTAAGATTATAAAATTGAGTGAAGCTTACATGAATCTAACATGAATACTATTAAATAATCGAAAGCTTTAAATCAATATTCAATTCCACATAGCATTTCGTTCTAACTTCATTCAATATCGAGTAAACACAACAATTATTCATGACTATCGATTCAAAAATGAAAACAAATGAAAATGGTTCATGTTATTACTCCATTCAAGTTTAAGACATGACAAATCAAGTTCAATGCAAGCTTAAATCAGCCAAAACAAATATCGGGCAACAACTATGCTATCCAAAGAAACACTCTAAATATCGATCAAAGACCACATGAACTCAAAGGCAAATACAAACAAGTGTTAACACATACTCAATTAACCACAGCTCATCGACTAACTTGTATTATCAACCACTTACTAACCCGGGCAGCCGCTACACTAATCCAATGACGCACACATATTTATTAGAAACACTCAGTTACGAACAAGAAGCAACAATGATGTCAATATTCAAATTAAATCACAGAAATATCATAACCGAATGCTTCAATCAAGCTAGCAAACTTACACAATTCAGCTCAAATGAAAATGGTGTAGACATGGGAGGTATTATCTAAGTTGGTATAAACTAAACATGAAAGCAACATCATCGTATTTTATCACAACAAACACAATGGTACCATCCAAATTTCAACATCGGATTAATAACATCTTAAAGTTTAGCTACAATTAACAGTATCATAGTACGTCGGACCAATCCAATGTATTATACTATCAAACCAATTTTCAAAGAATTCATCACGACACTACAATTCTATTTTATTAACTAAAACGGTATCAAACTAGATATCACAGCATAACGACCTTTTACAAACTTAAATTTGGAATAAATAAATAACAGTCATGGTAGCAAAAGAGTTTAATAATTATGAACTCAAGAGACTAACACAAGATCTAAAACCAATAGCATAACATATGAACAGTTCTAATTCACCAGATCAACGTAAACACAAATTGTTTTCCAGAAGTTATCACAGCAAGATAGTTAACTAAAAGTTTCATCATATAACAGAACATCACGGAACCTTAATTAATTTCTTACCAATTTGAAGCTGAATAGTGGGAACGGATGATCCGGTTGTTTGAGAATTGAGGTGTCTCGGAAGTTGATGAGAGGAGCTTGGCGGATGCTCTGATTTGAAAAACAATATAGCAGATGATGAATAGAACAAAGAAAAGTTGCTGAAGGGTGCCACTGGTGGATGGATGGCCTTGAGGGATTTCGAGAAAGAGGATGCGGATGGGGTATGTATGGAGAAAGATAGAGGAAGTATGGTCACCGGAAATTGAATAAGTGTGATAGAGGTATGGTCACCGGAAGTTGAATGAGGGAGTGGCAGTGGAGAAAATTTATAGTGAGTTAGTGGAATTAGGTGTAAGGTTGGTTAGAGTGAGGTTTTATGTTTGAGGTAAGTTATAAAGAGAAAGAATCGGTGGTGTCGTGAGAAGGTTGAATAGGTTGTTGATGTTATGAAGTGACAAGTGGATTTTGAGAGATGGATGGAGAGATTATTGTGAAGGCTATTTGGAATTTGAGATGGGCGACAAATTGAGGAAGTTTAGTGGTTCGGGTGGAGTAAGCGGAGTGGGTGGAGAAGGGACAGTGGAAGAGGCGGGTGTTGGTGGAGGAAGGTTGTTGGAGGTGGATGAAGGTGAATGGTGGTTATTCCTATTAGGGTTTATCGTAGCTTTGGTATTTCTATGAACGTGGCTCCCATTGGTGTCTATGCATTAAACCTTTTATATCATGAACTCTAGGGTTTTCTATTGATTATGGACTTAGTGATTTTTGGCTCAACAGGCTTTGAATTTTCAGTGATGTTGGGCTTAGAATCTTTGATATGTTGTAAAAATTGGATTTATTGATGAATCTTGAATGTTAGGTCTCTTGGAATTTTGAAGTTCTGGCCGTTAGGAGCAGAAGTTTTGGCCGTTAGGAGTAGAATTTCTGGCTGTTAGGAGCAGAAGTTCTGGCTATTAGGAGCAGAAGTTCGGGCCGTTAGGAGAAGAAGTTATGGCCGTTAGGAGCAGAAGTTCTGGTTGTTATGAGTAGAAGTTCTGACCGTTAGGAGGTTCTGATTTTTTGATGAATCGTGTGGATCTATAAGTCGTATACATATACTTCAAGACTCACAGAAGGCCATGGAATCACTTCAGTCTCAAATATTCGATCACAAAACACTTTTACTCGAAAACCTTAATCAATATCTGCTGGATAGGGAATCAGAACTCTCAAAACCTCGATTCTTATGAGATAGTCAGAAGCTTTTGGATGCACACATCTTGTATATTAAGACGAAGCTTGAAATAATGGAACCTCAAATATTCAACTTTTGAGAATCAAACTTCTTCTTCAAAATAGTGTATACTCTCATAATCAGAAAATCCTGATCTCATGGTTAATGCACAAATGATATGCATGAAATGCACCTATTGATTAAGTGTAAGCCAATTATTAAAAAAATGAAGAGGGCGAATTTTGGGGCGTAACATCCCCGAGCAGTGATCTTATCAACATCATCATGTTAGTCCCCGAGCAGTGATCCTATCAACTTCATCACGTCAGTCCCTGAGCCGTGCTCCTATCAACATCATCACGTCAGTCCCCGAGCAGTGATCCTCAACTTCATCTCGTTAGTCCCTACACAATGATTATTTATCTCTACATCATCATGTCGGTCCCTGAGCAGTGATCCTATCAAACTTATCTACCTTCTCAAGTTATCACGTTACATTGGTCCTCGAGCAGTAACCAATCATCAATCAACTTATTATGTCAGTCTCCGAGCAATAATAGGTTACTCAGTATCACGTCATTCCCTAGCAAGGTTTATATACAAGATATTCATCCCCAGCGGAGTATCTCCCAATGATTATCATTCCCCGACAACAACAATATCCAAACTCGAAACTTGGTCAAATTGTGCATCGGAGGAATTCACATCTCTCTTATTCCCCAGTCAGGGTTTCCAACAACTACATCCCTAAGCAAAAATCAAAGATCCTCAGCAGAAAATTCCTATCTTCTTCAAGATGGATATGTTTTGAAATACCATGACATCTACATTCATACATTATTCATAAAAAATCATAACATGTGCATAATATGCATATAATTAACCATATCCTTTCAAGCTAAATTTCCCAGCAGGTGAAAGTTATTTTCCAGGCGGAAGGTCAAAAGATTAATACCCGAAACAAGACGGGAAAGCTATCTAAACGGCCAAGCAAGTTATCAACAAACAGCAAGATACAAATTAATACCCGAAATAAGACGGGGGAGCTATCTACATCTTGACGAATTATTCATTTCAAAAATAAACAAGATGAAGGTTTATTCTGATTCTATCTTATCATATCATCTCTCTAGATGGCATCTTTAAGCCCATCTCCGACTACACGCCAATATCTATCCACCTTCAAAATGTTGCATATATGGTTAAAATCAAGACATACCAATCATCTTCATTCAAAGACGAGCACAAAGTCTAACGTACGACTCATTCTACAACATCCACCTCTCCAAATGGCATCTATAAGCCTATTCCAGTGCATCGCCAACTAACGATCTCATTCCATATACAGGCGAGTGCAAATTTTCAGGTGTACTCGAGTGTTCAATCATCTTCTACCTTCAAGTCACGAAAGGCAAGCATACCAATCTAACCCTTCAGGTACAAGAAGATTGAACAGGGGAAATTGTTATACCCCAAAATTTGTCCTCCTATTTCTCAAAACAATCCACATCTCCACACTCAAGAATTTTTCAAGGGTTGACCAGATGAACCCTCTCCTAAGCAATCAACCCACAACTAGGGTTTTGCTTCTCTCAAGACAAAATCAAGTTCTAATACCTCAAGTGGTCATCATAACTCCTCACATGTCTCAAGGGATCCACCATGTCAAGTTTCAATCCTCACAGCTCAAGTTTGCATAGTCAATTGCTCAAATGGTTAAAATTAGTTGTATTGGACAAAAAGTCAATTGTGGTCAACATACAGTCAAACTTCATAATTTTTTGGTCAAAATAAATATTTTGAAGTCACATTAATCATGTGATCAAGTTTTGATCATGAATCATCAAGAAAACTCAAGATTTGATCAAAAGTCAAAGTTTCCAAATTAGGGTTTTTGAACCAAAAGTCAACAGAACTTTGACAAGGCATAACTTTCACATACTTTATCGAAATTTTCCACAAAGCTCATTTTGAAGAAATTCAATTCTCTAAAACTTCATGTCTCACAAGCTTTGGCCAAAAATTCGTCATTTGAGAGTTATGTATCAAGACATTATAGGTCCTCCTAAAAGTCAACAAAAATTCATCTTTTAGCAAAGAAGTGTACATGAACATGGAAACTTAAATGAAGATAAAACAAAAAGTAGTGTTTATAGGACATCTTGAGCTTTCTAAAAAGTCCAAGAACACTTAAAAATGTTGAAAATTGAGCAAGATACAAGTTGTGCAAGTTTGAAATTTTTAAGGAGGTGCATGAAGAGAAATACTTAGCAAATGCAGATATTTTCCAAATGGGCCTAAGTTTTCATGATCCAAACTTAATCTTGACATTATCTATGGACTGAAAACTCAAGTGCACACCCATCTTGCATTTATTTTATTTATTTTTGAATTTAATGATTTAAATTCAATTTCAATTGAATAAAATACAACGGTAAGAGTTAAGATGAGTTGGGCTTGCTTTCTACTTGTCTTGAGATCCAAGATAGTCCATGCTAGCTGGAAATTTCGTGCACCATGCATCAATACAAGATTGAGCCAAATATGGAAGAACTTGATAAAATATGTTAATCAAATATTTTGCATTCAAGTTGATATATTTTCCACAAATGCTTGACCTAATCTCTGGCCCTATATATACATAGCACATTTAAACGTCAAGGAGGACGAGTTTGGCAGCCAGAAAAATAGGGTTCTTGTTCAAAATTTTCAAAAGAAAGTGCACCATCGAAACCCTCGTTCCAGCCGTTCTCAAGCAATTCCAAGCACTCCATCATGCTCCTGAGGTAACATAGGGTAAGTATGGATCAATATCCATGACCAAAACATCCTGAATTTCATGCATCATGAAGCTCTGATTACATATTTTTCTAAAATTCGTATTTTTATTTTTATGATGTTTTGATCTAAACTAACCATGATCGTTTCTTGAGTTTTATTAGAGCAAGTCTGGGCTATCATTACAAGCTTTTCATGGCCAAATCGGGGTTTGCCACAGTTAGGGCATAGAATTTCTAAGCTTCGTATTTCTATTTGCAGGCACTTTCAGACTAAACCGACACCACCACTAAACTCACAAGGGTCGATTTAGGGGGGTAGGCTTAATTTCTTGCTAGGGGTGTGCATGGATCAATAACCAAACCAAATTGAACCATATATATGGTTTGGTTTGGATTTTAAAACTACTTCATTAAAACCAGTTTATATTTTTAAAACCGGTTTATATGTGGATCGGTTCGGTTTTGAACTGGTTTCTCACAAAAACCAGTTTTAAAAAAAAAAACCAATTTTAAACCAGTTTTTCTAAAAATCAATTTTTAATTTTTTTTTAAAAACCAATTTCAAAACCAGTTTATAAATAAAACCGGTTTCAAAACAGTTTATAAAAAAAAATCAATTTTATAAAAAGATCAATTTTAAAAATAAAGTTTTATATCAAAAATAAAGTTTTATAAATATTTTTTTTATTTAAAAAATTCTAAAATTATTTTATGTTAAAAACAATAATTTTAAAAAAAAAATGATCATTTCTCAAAATTTAACTGCTACATCCAATGCATCCATCGTAAATAAATACACTGTCAATATTGTGCGGAACCAAATAGTCATAAATAAATAAAATTAACTGCTACATCCAATGCATCCATCGTAAATAAATACACTGTCAATAGTGTGCGGAACCAAATAGTCATAAATAAAAAAAAATTAACTGCTACATCCAATGCATCCATCGTAAATAAATACACTGTCAATATTGTGCGAAACCAAATAGTCATAAATAAATAAAATTAACTGCTACATCCAATGCATCCATCGTAAATAAATACACTGTCAATAGTGTGCGGAACCAAATAGTCATAAATAAAAAAAAATTAACTGCTACATCCAATGCATCCATCGTAAATAAATACACTGTCAATATTGTGCAGAACCAAATAGTCATAAATAAATAAAATTAACTGCTACATCCAATGCATCCATCGTAATCAAGTCAACCTTACAGGTGTCTTCTTGGTGTCATCAAGTCTGCAAGATAACCATAATTCATGCTTAGAGTTTGCATAAGACATTCATAGATTTTTTAGGTCACATTACAATATTCATCAAAAGACTAATCAGTTCATTCTCCTAATCGAACAGAATCCAATATGAGTAGTGAATTGTCAACAAGCACTTAGATCAAAAGACTAATCATTTATTTCTAAATAATCCATATATTACATGGAAACTATAGCTCAAGAATGGAAGGAAAATTCATATATAAAACTTTAGAATTCTTTACCGTTAAGTCATCTTGAATGCAACGAAGGTTGAAGAGGTTGAACAACTAGCACCATCTTCCGTATAAAGTAATTCTACAAAATATATAAATATATTTCATTATGCCTCAAGTATAATAAATAAATAATAATACATTAGAGAATATACTTAGTTATCATACCTTGCTCAAATCTCTCAAGAATATCAAAATCTTCATTTGTAATCAATGATGAAGATGTTCCTTTGAACCAATCTTGAGTGCATATCGATTGCTTGACGGTTTATCGGTGTTAATGAGCTGCGATATGGATCAAGCACCCTTTCTCCATACTAAATCTGATTCAGCATACTGTGCTTATTGGTATAGCAAGTACATCTCTTGCAATGTTTGCAAGGATGGGGTAACAACAATTTACTTTCCACCACTCTAAGACATTTATCTCCATGTTACGCTCTAAACTCTCCCCAAGATAAGTAGTTAATTCATTATACGCATTGTCACACCCACGAAAGATAAAACTCGGCAGTTCCATACGGATGGCTAACACTACCAAAAACTTGCGACTCATTTAAATTACCTTGAGGAGGCATAAAGCCAACACAATATTCCTCATATATAGATTTCAAACAAGACTCTAAGGTTTCTTTCAAGGCATCAGCATCAACCTTATTATAATATCGTCGCACCATCCAATCAACCAATTTAACCTTGCGTCTAGGATCAAAAGCTAGAGCAATCAACAACATCATATTAAGCTTCTTGTGAGATCCCCAATACTTATCATACTTCTTCTTCATCTTTTGAGGCTTGAGCGTAGATGTGCATCTTGAGACACACATATCCACAATACTCTTTCCAATACCGGGACTTCAAACATGTAAATATTGCTTGTCAAGTAAGAAGACCCGATATATACAATAGCATCATAAAACAACTTCAAGAATGGAATGATTAAGTTGATATGATTCAATCGTCTTCGTCGGGACACCTTTTCCTTTTTGTCAACTCATTCACATACCTAGCACAACATAAAATGTTCAACATCAATTCAAGAAGTAAAATTATTAAGCGAAGAATTGAATCCAAAGTTATAGAAACTATACAATCGACAATTACTAGTGAGATCTCCTTTAGCGGATACAAAAACAAAGACTACAAGAGTTATTAAACAAGAAAATTAGAACACAACACAAGCAAACTTGAGAATCAAGAAAACAAAAATTCCTCTCTGCACACCAAGCAGTTTAATAAACATATCATCTATAGTGTAAATTAAACAACCTCGTCATCAATCATATGCGAAACACAAGAACAAAAACAAGTGTCTAATAAAAACAAGAGAATCAAACAACCAAGATATGGGCTGTTAGTAACATTGGTTTCTCTTCATTATTCGAGTTTCTTTCAACACAGACCTACTTTCAAAACAAAGAAAACACAAATCGCCATGCGGTTTTATAGTTCCTCTGAACTACTCATAGGGTGAACAAAATCATTGTAAACTATCGAGAAAGTGGGGTTGGAGTATCTAAATCTAAGGATATGATGGAAGAATACAATACAACTATGAAGAGCATGATGAGGAATCCTTATGAGTATCATCATGATCTGGGTTTGTTTCATCTCTTCATCCCTATTTTGTTTTGGTATTTGATTAGTGAATTGATTGCTACTTCATGTTTAGTATGATTATCATTATAAACACTCTTGTTAGGAATGAATAAATGAATGTTCTAGCATATTGTTCCTTTTGTTGCATAGTGTAAATTAAACGAAAAAAGGATGTGGCTGTAACCTGTATGCAAATTTACAAAAGCTGATATATTAGCTTTAGTGTCTCTACATCGACTATTCTTAGTATTAATATCACACAAGCATAAACGCAAAGTGATCAAAAACCAAAAAATAAAGTGGTACACTTTCAAAGAAAATCAGAATACTAAATAAGCTGGAAATCGCATACCTTTTATTACGAAAACCTAATTCTTCAAAGGTTCTTTCATGTTTTGAAGCAGATACTAACATCAAGTAAGTCGAATTCCAACGAGTCTCAACATCTAGAGAAACTAAACCTTTATAGTCCATGTTCTCCTCATCAATACATCCCTTGAATTTAGCAAGCCTCGCGGGAGAAGATCTAGCATACCAAACTGCATGACGAACTCTATAAACTGAATCATCAATGTCTTTTAAACCTTCTTTCACAATTAAATTCAATGCGTATGCAACACCTCATATGAAAATGGTTTCCGCTCATAACTAAACTATTCTTAGACAAAAGCCTTCTCTTGAGGCGTTCAACCCCAACATCGTTTGATGAAGCGTTATCAACCGTCAAACTAAGCCGGTTTAAACCCAACTATTCAAACACATCTCCATCGTTTCACAAATAGCATCCTGTATGACTTGTGACTTGACAAAATTTAAGATCTTCTTACTGTAAGTGCCAATTATTATCAATGAAATGGGCCGTCACACACATATAGCTCAACTTTTGACAAGTCCACATATCGATTGAGACAAACTCTTCGACAATTCGAGATATAAAGTTTTTCAAAATCGTTCTTCATGTCCCATAGTGTCAAGACATCACGTTGCCAATGTTGTGCGAACAAATCTGAAATCTTGGTGAAGCGAGACTCATAAACTCATGAAAAGACTCATGTTCGACCTTCCGAAAAGGAATCTCCATGTTAATGAACATCTTAACCATTGCTCTTGAATAGCTTCTTGGTCAAACTTGGCAATTAAAGGAGAGCCAACATGTTCTTCACCACTTGTCATAGAAGATGATGTTTTTGCCTCTTGTAAACAACATCTCGATAAATGAGCATGCATTGAACTAGTTCCATTACTATACTTAATTTTCGTGCCACAGTATTTGCACGAAGCTTTTTGTTCTTCTTCTGATGATACAATGAAATGATTCCAAGCCTCTGAACGATTCTTTCGCTTCTTAGTGTGAGGAGGCGGCATTTCATTAGAAAAGCTAGGTGGAGGGGTTGAAACCGTATTCTCGGATGTCGCATAAGTTGCGCCAACATTAGTCATCTTGATTCTGTTCAAAATAGGAAAACAAATTAGAAAAATACAAGCAACAACTCCCTTCATTGAAAAATACAAGCAACCACATATATGAAGCTAGCAAAGTTATCAAAAAATCTACTGCACAAGGACAGCTTCAACAGTAGTTATCAAACAATTGTTTTGCAATAACCAAAAACCCTACTTCTACTTATATAATATAAGCACTTATACAAGAGTTTGAAAGAACTTGTACAAATAACTATGTGATGTTGTCCATATCGTTCTTGGCTTATTTTTATAAGCTCCTCAGTATAGGTTATTAGACACAATATATTCAAAGTTTAGGAACACCATTCTCAAAGTTTAGGAAAAAACTGGCATACCCAAGAGATATCTCCCGTTCTAATCAAATGCAGTCTTCCTAATTACAAACACAATGGTGAAGGCTTTCAAACAAAAATGCGATTTAGTGATTGAGATTAACAACCGACTTACATCTCGATAAACCTTCACTTGTGTATCTAACTTAGATCTCAACCTTGCAAATCCTAGTAAAGATTCAAAATCAACCACAGTCAAATAACGAAACACACCCATATAGAATCAATCAACACAAGAACAAAAAATCCACCTGTTTTAAACTTTGAATTCTACCTAGAAGCTCCGATCTCGATTCGTTAAGTTCCTGAGAAACAATAATTAAATATTAATAACTATAGTATAACAATAGCAAAGTTATCAAACAATTGTTTTGCAATAACCAAAAACCCTACTTCTACTTAAAACCCAACATAATGAAACTTCTAAAGTGTTTTGGCTTCTACCATCAATGTCATACCCTTGGTCAACCCTCTCAAGCTCACTGCACAAGGACAGCTTCAGCAGTAAACACAAAGCCAAACCCGACATTGTTTGCAAAAGCTACACTTGACCATTCCTTGTTTGTAACATCTACTTTGCTAGAATCTATAACATGCTCTTTGTCAACAATCTTAAGCAATAGTAAACACAAAGCCAAACCAGCTTATTGTTTGCAAAAATCAGATTCAGAAGCAACTAATCCATGAAGATGATTGTAGCAACTAGCAAACAGCATAACATTATTTATCAATCACCCTCTACAACTCAGAAATTACAGTTGATTAACATGAACAAACATAAGGCAAGCAAGTAAGAATTAAGATTACCGAAATAGGTCAAAAATTGAAGCTGCATGATTGAAGTATTTGAAATGCCATGATTCTGGAAAGTATGAAGCTGCCGCGGGAGTTACGACAGAAAGATGAAAGGGGGTTTGTGGCTGAATGGAAGGAAATGGTGAGTTCTTTATTCGCGAGGAGGAAGGAGGAAAGGGTTTATAACGGTAGTGAATGGAAAGCGAGAGAGCGAGAGAGGATGGTTCAAATCAATAACAATAAAGATCCAAATTGGAATTTGGTTATTGAATTTTTTTGATTTTTTATTAATGGGCCACCAGTGCTAAAATGTAATATTGGGCTGGGTTTTAAAATTTGGACTAATATGGATACTAATTTGGTTTTTGGTTTTTGGTTTTTTTGCACACCCCTATTTCTTGCATCGATTCTCTTTATTTTGCAGGTTTGGAATCTGACCTCGCCAGAGAAGATGAAGTTGACCACCCTAGACGGTGGTTTGAACGTTTAACCCCAGTGACCTAGTGTAACACGGTGGGAGAAATGACTTGTTTGTTTTGCGTTTGATCGCAAATGTTGCAGATAGCAAGAGTCGCCACCGACTTTTCTTTTATCCAATTAAGGGAAGGCGAAAAGAACAGGAAAAGACCTTCATTAGATTCTCACGGAGCGGTTATGAAAAGGGAAGTTATTAGCACCCTTTCCATCCGTAGTTATCTACGGGCTCTTAATTGCTCAGCTCACTTTAATTGTTTTTTGTGCGTGTGTTTGAAAAAGTTTTGAAAAGGCATTTCACTTTGACTTCGTAATGATTCATGCTGGAATGTATACGAATTGTTTGGAAATGTTTTGTTTTGGAAATGACTTTGTAATGATTCATGTTGGAATGTATACAAAGCATTTGAAGAAGTTTTTGAAAGTGTGAGGTGTGAAAATATTTGATTTGAGCAAGCAAAGAGACTTATTTTACCCACTCGAGGCAGTCGTTTCCGTGTTATTTTGCTTTCCTTTAAGATAGCGCTATCCATACCATTAGTTGGCAGGTAACTCTATCCGTTGGATGTAAAGGGACATTCGAAGGGACATTGGATGGTCATAGAAGGCAACTTGTAGGGATATCCTAGCACATTCGTAGGGACGATCATCACTTTTTCGTAGGCAATAACCGAGGGACGAGATCATGTATTCGTAGGCAACATCGAAGGACTATGATCTTTTAAGTCGAAGGGACTGCGATGATATATTGTAGGCAACTGTGCTAAGATACCCTACGCTCGAGGGACATGACCATTGTTTCGTAAGGCAACAAGAGAGGATACCCTAAGGGGGTGCATGTGTGAAAAGAGTGTGTTGTTTTCAGATATTTATCTTGTGATTAGTGATCTAGATTGATTAAATTAATCTTTCCATACACGCCTAATTACTAGCAGTTTATAGGTGCAGAAAGTAAATTGCGAAAATGTAAAGGGTCCTACGCTATTACATGGCTTTGGGGCAGATACATAATAGGGGTGCGGAAAGTAAATGCAGAAATGTAAATCTACGTTATTACATGATAAAAACTTGCCACCTATACATCCTTTCTAGAATTTAAAATGCAAGAAAAAATAAATAGCAGAAGAGAAACTACGTCCTAGTATTTTTGGTGTTTTAGAAAATTATAGTTTATGTGAAAACAACCTAATTCTAATTGATTTTAATTAGTTAAAAAAAGAATTAATGAATATTAACCTAAATTAGACTAATTAAATTAATTAAAAGCATGGAAAAATTTATTTGTGAAATTATCTAATTAACCTAATTACTAATTCAATTAATTTAAATGGAAAGCAGAAAATAAATGGAAAAAATAAGAAAACCAAGAAAATGAGCTTACAGCTGCCCCAGAAGCCTACGTGAGCAATATTGTCGGCGATCGAACCGAGTTTACGTGGAATCTGATTAGCGTGTCCAGAAGTTGTGGTTTCTGCATTTGAAAGGGTCCAGAAGTTGGAGCCTCTGGGGCGTCTAGTGCTGGAAAGGGTCCAGAAGCTGGAGCTTCTAGAGATTCTAGATATGGGACATCCATAAGCTGTAGCTACTGGGGACTTCTCATCTTGGGCCATCCAGAAGCTGGAGCTTCTGGAGGCGTTCCTTCTAGAGACTTTGAAACCTGTAAAAAACAATGAAAACAAACAGCAAAAGGTGGGGTTTGAACCCACAACCTGAGAGATAGAGAGTGACATAATGTGCGCAAGGTGAACACTTTGAGCGGTAGTATCCATTCATACTACTGGACTCATGAATAGGTATGTGTTGTTGGTCCTTGAATCAGAAGCGCCGAAGCAAGGCTCCGGTCCTCTTCTCCAGTCTTGTCAATCATCAACATGCAAAAAATCAATGAAAATGCAAACCAAAACAACCCAGATCCACTAATCAGGATGCTACGAATCTAATGGTGGCATTATCTTGCCCTGAAACGGACTGTAACCATGGATATGAAACTTACATTTCATGAGCCCCACAATGGTGTCTCATGATAAAGCCATAAAAGCTTACTCGATCGCCTAACCTACTCTAATGAACCTTAGGAACACGTTAAATTGTTAATTTCAATTAAAACACAATAAAAGAAGAATGCAAATTCATGAAAATATGCAACGGAAGTGTATGTATGGCATGATTCAATGTGTTATGGCCATGGTTCTGGGCATATACCTACCCTACAATACCTCAGGAACACGTTTATGTGCTTGGAATTAATTGAAAGAGGCTAGAACTTTGAAACCAAGTTTGCAAGTTCTCTTGAATTTTTGAGAATTTAGGGTTCTTTGGAGCAAGCAATCAGTGTAAGGGCAAAATCTCCTTCTTGTCTTGTGAGAATGTTAAGTATATATAGGAGAGTGTATTAGGTCAAGCATTGAGTGGAAAAATATTGCCTTAAATGCAAAACGATTTGATTGAAAATTTTATCAAATCTTTCCAAAAATGGCTCAATCTTGCCTTGATTCTTCTTGCACGAAATTGACAGCTTGTAATGAGCTATCTTGGACCCCAAGCCATGCAAATATCAAGCCCAACTTACCCTATCTTTTATTTTCATATTTTATTTAATTAAATTTGAATTTTGGATATTTAATTCAAAATAAAATTAAATAAATAAGGAAGAGGCGTGGCAAGGAGTGTAGATGTCATGGATAATCTCAAGAATGAGTTTGGATCATGAAAACTTAGGCCCATTTAGAAAAAACTTAAATTTGCCAAGTATTTTTCTTCATGTACCTCCTCAAAAATGCTCAACTTGCACAACTTGTATCTTGCTCAATTTTTAGCATTTTTGGGTGTTCTTAGACTTTTTAGAAAGCTCAATATGTCTTCTAAACAACCCTTTTGGTTTCATATTCATTGAAGTTTCCATGCTCATGAACACTTCTTTGCAAAAATATGACTTTTGTTGACTTTTCTAGAAGGACCTGTAATGTTTTGATCCATAACTTCCAAATGAAGAATTTCCAGCCCAAGCTTGTGAGACATGAACTTGTAGAGAATTGAATTCTTTTCAAAATGAGCTTTGGTGGAGAAATTTATGATAAAGTATGTGAAAGTTATGCTTAGTCAAAGTTCATTGACTTTGTCTAAAAGCCCTAATTTGAAACTTTGACTTTTGATCGAATCTTGACTTTTCACGATGAATCATGATCATCTCTTGATCAAATGATGAATATGACTTCAAAATATTGATGTTGACCAAAAATTATGAAGTTTGACTGTATGTTGACCACAGTTGACTTTTTGTCCACTACAACTGATTTTCAATTATTTGAGCCTTTGGATGCGCAACTTAGACTTTTTAGGCTTTGAACTTGATATGAGGATTCTCCAAGGTATATGATGAGATATGATGACCACCTTGTGGAATTTTTGAATATAGAGCCATAGATTGTCTTGAGAGGAAAGAGGGCAAATTTTGGGGTATAACCGTTGCCCTTGTTCAATCTTCTTGTACCGGAAGCGTTAGATTGGTACGCTTGCCTTTCATGACCTGAAGGTAGAAGATGATTGGACACTCGAGTACACCTGAAAATTTTCACTCGCTTTTTGCAGGGAATGGCCTTATAGATGCCATTTGGAGAAGTTGACGCTGGAGAGTGAGTCGTATGCTAGACTCTGTATTTGTCTTTTGGCTGAAGAAGGAATTGGAGATGGGCTTAAGATGCCATCCGGGTGTCTGATAATAATGGAGAGTCAGAATAAACCTTTGTTTTGGCTACTTCTGAGATCAATACTTGGCACAATGCGGATAGTATTCCCGTCTTATTTCGGGTGTTTATCCATGATCTGTCGTCTGGAAATAACTTGCATGGTCGTTCAAATAGTTCTCCTGTCTTGTTTCGGGTATTAATCTTTGACCTTCTATTTGGAAAAATAACTTTTACCTGTTGGGGAAACGAACCTTGACAGGATATAGTTAGTCCTATGCAGATTATGATGCATGCGAGTGTATGACAATGCTATGAATAATGTTATTATGATATATGTACGTGCTATGACTTTTATGGATAATGCATGAATGCAGATGTTGTGGTATTTCAAAATATATCCATCTTGAAGAAGATAGGAACATTCTGCTGGAGATTTTTGATGTCACCGCAGGGATGGCTGAAAACCACGCTAGGGAGTAAGAGATGATTCAGATTCCTCCGATGCACTATCTGACCATGTTCCGGGTCTGGATAGCAATGATTGAGAGACATTTGGCTGGGGATCTTGCGTATAGACCTTGCTGAAAATGGTATCAAATAACCTATTACTGCTTTGAGACTGATATAACCTAGCAAAGCTGATAGGGTTATTAAAGCTGGCGGGGCTTGTGGGATCATTAAGACTGATAAGGCTGATAGGGATCACTTAAGGTGATGAATCTGATAGGATCACTACTCGGGGACTAACATGATGAAGTTGAAGGATCACCGCTCGGGGACTAACGTGATGAAGTTGAAGGATCACCGCTGGGGGACTAACGTGATGAAGTTGAATGATCCCTGCTCGGGGACTAACATGATGAAGTTGAAGGATCACCGCTCGGGGGCTAACGTGATGAAGTTGAAGGATCACTGCTCAGGGACCAACGTGATGAAGTTGAAGGATCACTGCTCGGGGACTAACGTGATAAAGTTGAAGGATCACTGCTCGGGGACTAACGTGATGAAGTTGAAGGATCACTGCTCGGGGACTAACGTGATGAAGTTGAAGTATTGGAATACTGTTGGGAGAAGATTGTATTTCTTTGAAGAAGATTCGTCTTTGTAAGAAAAGCAATGTCTCTGTGGGGGTGTCATACCCCAAAATTTGCCCTCATATCTCTCAAGATATTCCATACATCCATGCTCAAGGATTCTTCAAGAGTTGATCAGATGAACACTCTCCTATACAATCAACCTAAGATAGGGTTTGGCATTTTTCAGACCCAGATGGACTTCTAACACCTCCAATGGTTTTCATGCTTCCTCATAGGCTTCAAAGATTCTCCATGCCAAATTTCAGGCTTCACAAGTCAAGTTTCCTCAGACAATTGCTCAGATGGTTGAAAATCAGTTGTATTGGTCAAAAAGTCAACTGTGGTCAACATATCTGATCAAAATTTCGATTTTGGTCAACATCCTCATTTTGAAGTTACATTCATCATTTGATCAAGGTTTGATCATGATTCATCAAGAAAACTCAAGATTTTCTCAAAAGTCGAACTTTCTAAATTAGGGTTTCTAGGTGAAAAGTCAATGAACTTTATTGAGCATAACTTTCTCATACTTTCTCGAAATTTTCCACCACCTCTTGTTTTGAAGGAAATTCAATTCTCTACAACTTCATGTCTCACAAGAATGTCCAAAATGCTTCATTTGAGAGGTATAGCTTAAAACATTCTGGGTCCTTTTCAAAGTCAACAAAAGTCAACTTTTGCTTTGACATATATTGAGCATGGTAACTCCAATTGAAGTGAAACCAAAGACATTGGTTAGAGGACTCTTAAAGCTTTCCAAAAAGTCCAAGAACTCTCAAAAATGTGGAAAATTGAGCAAGTTACACCATTCACAAGTTGGGGAATTTTGAAAGAATGCACAAAGAGAGTTACTTCAAAAAATCAAATCTTTTGCAAATGGGCCTATTTTTTCTTCATCCTAACTTGTTCCTCATGCAATTAGGAATATCCAAGCCCAATGCCACGAATTTTTGATTTATTTTTCTATTTAATTTGGAATTTATTCATTTAAATGCAAATTAAATCTTAAAATAAATTATAAAATCAAAATTAATTGGAAGATTGATTTTATTTGCTTTCTTGTGATCCAATCAACTCATAAATGCCAGCAATTACAAAATTATATCAAATTTGGCAAGATTGGATTGAAATTGATCAAGTTTTGAAAATTTGATTTTCATGAAAAAATCAAATTTGATTTCCATTCAATGTTGATTAATTCTTTCCAAAATCAGTCTCAAATCCATCCAAGTATATATACACAATGCATATCAATCAAGAGAGAACGGAAAAATTGCCTTAGAAACCCTAACCTAACTCAAGAAAAAACCGTGGTTATATGACACTTGCATTCTTGTTTTTGATTCGATTCAACCAATTCTAAGCCTGCCAATCGCTTCCTAGAGGTCCATTGATTCATTCCAGACCCTTACAGATCACAAATCCATCAAGAATCGCGAAAGAACAATCACGGTTTGCATCACTTTTATCAAAACTCGATTTCTATGATTCATGCACTGTAAATACATTTTGATTGCATATTCTTGTTCATGTTGATGTTTAGAATGTTTCTGTATAAGCCGATTTGATTTTAAGTACGGTAATCGTGATGCCATTATTAGGTTTTAAGCTCACGAATTGGGATCGAGATGATTCGGGGAAAAATTGGCCAAAACAAAGCCATATTCATGCTCGATGGGTTGAAAGCAATCGATCACGGGTCCCATAACAAATTTATATTAGCGTATTCTTGGACTTTTTGATTTGCAGGGATATAGCTACGAAAACAATCCGTGGGCAAAAGGCTATGGCGTCGCTACAAAGCCGGCGCTATGTTCAAATATTCAAATTGAAAAGATGAAGTGCGAAGTGGCGAAGGAGAGGGAGCGTTAGGAGATGGCCGTGTAAACCCACCATTGCGTTTAGAACAAGCTTGCACGTTTGGCTCGAGTTAGTTAAGGCGTTCCTGTTGTGAGATGCTCTCTCATGTCCCCGATTCGAATCCACGCACGGTTTCATTCTTTTCCACAAAACTCATATTTCAACATATTTTCATATTTTCTAATTGTTTTAATATTTTGCATCATTTAATTCTTTTCATATTTTTATTCTGCATTAAAAACCCTCAAAAATATTTTTCTTTTTCGTAGTTTTATAAATCTTTATTTAATTTATAAAATTATAAATATCTTTTGCATGCATATTTATTTTTATTTTTATTTTTTATTTAAATCATATTAAATTAGTTTTAATTACTAAAATGCATCTAAAATTCCAAAAAATTATCTTAGTATATTTATCTTATTTCAGCATGTCATATTTTCTCATATTAAAATTGCATTTTGCTAACATTTTCTCTTATTTCAATTTCATCATATTCTCGGTTTTCTTATTTTTCAGTTGTTCCGATTCGGACGGTTTCTTTTTTGTTTATTTTTTCAATTAATGTAATTGCTCACGGGATGTAATAGTTAATTAGGCTTTTATTTTCCGCATCTTAAATTATGTATCTGCCCAAAGCCATGTAATGCGTAGTTTACTTTTCCATTCCATTCGTTTTACTTTCGCTCTATAAATTGCTAGTAACTAGGCGTGTGGCAAGATAAAATTGAACATAGCCACTAATTTTCAAGATAACATATACACAAATCAACACTCTTTCACACCGCCCCAGGGTAATTCTCTCGATGCCTTCGATTAAATGGTGATCCTCGAGCGTAGAGGTATTCTATACCGTTGCCTTTCAAAACAAATCATCATAGTCCCTTGATATAAAGATCATAGACCCGATGTCGCCTCCGAATACATGATCTTGACCCTCGATTGCCATCTCTGAAAAATGATGATAGTCCCTTGAATGTGCTAGATACTTCCTCTGAGTTGCCTATGACCATCCGATGTCCCTCGATTGTCCGTTTACATCCAGCGAATGGACTACCTACTAACTAATGATGCAGCTAGCACTATTCTAAAGGAATATAGAAATCAACGACCCAATTGGGTAATAAGTCTTTTAGTTGCTTGCTCTATCAAATACTTTTACACCACTTTTCAAAGTTCAAAAACTCTTTCAAAGCGAAACATTTCGAACACTTTGTATACATTCCTACATGAATCATTACAAAGTCAAAGCGAAATACCTTTTCAAAACATTTCTCAAACACACAGAAAGCACAAGTTTTTCAAAAGTGATCTAAAAGAGCAACTAAGAGCCGTGAATAACTACGGATGAAAAGGGGTGCTACCTTCCCTTTTCATAACCATTCTCCCGTACTAGAATCTAACGAAGGTCTTTTCTGTACTTTTACCTTCCCTTAATTGGATAAAAATAAAAGTGGTTGCGCGACTCTTGCTATCCGCACATTTGGATACAAAAATCCTAAAAAGTCAGTTCAAGTATTCTGGCTGGCGACTCTGCGAGGAGACACCCTAAAGAGATAATTGCCTTAAGTTCATAGATCATTTTATTGCTTTCTGTTTGACTTGATTGCTTTATCTTTAAAGGGTTGCTTGGTATTATATTGTTGGGGGATCTACACGGATCGGGTTTCCTTTTAGGTAAGTGGCATTAGATCATTCGACCGCTGGGCATTATAACTAACGGTCAACATAGTGGCTACGTTAGCGTGACACTTTGGTTGTCGATGCTCCTCATTTCCAAGTTGAGGATAGTATTTGGCTTCTGCGTGGTGTCATCAAGCGCTAACTAAACTTTTAGAACAATTGACCCATCTTGGCCATTAGAAGGTGAGTGAGATGGCTTTGAATGTAGACGAGGGTTGGTTGATACTCGATGCTACGCTCATTGAGATCAGACTTTTGGGACATTTTAGATCGACCACTTGGTAGTCGTATTGAAATAAGCGCCTCGAGAAAGATCAATGATGTGAGATTCCTAGAACCGGTTACTATTATAGGGACGGGATGAACCAACTCAAACTTTTGGTGGGGTAATCACCTAGACCATCAAAGCAAACCATAGGCTCATTGTGTGAATTGTTTGTGTGTACTATACATGACATCATGACATCATCGCATTGCATATCATTTCTAACCATTTCAAGGACCTGGGTTTATCTTTGCTCTGTTTGTAGGTGTTATGGCTTCTAGAAAACTATCGAATCAACTTTATGGGTATACCTTCTCAACTCAAAGAATTGGTTTGAGAAATTCCGACCATGCTCGGTTCATCAAAAGACATGGTTATCTACTTGATTTGTTCTCTCGGTTTTGAAGAAGATATGATGCATGTCTATTCAGGTTCTTTGATCGACACCATTGCTTTACATTTCAGTTATCAGTTGGTTCCTACCTTGGAAGAGTTCTCTAAGCTACTTGGGATACCTATTCTTGACCAAATGCCATTCACGGTTTGGAAAAGGTTCCTAAATGCGAAGATATTACATCCATCTTACATCTTAAAGGCTCGGATATTGACGATTGAAACTAGAAGCGGAGTTAAGGGTTTACTTTCTAAGTTCCTAATTAAGAAGCTCAAAATTCCTCAAAGTTATGAGTTTCCATGCATTTGAAAACAGCCTTGCTAATCTATGGTTTGGTTCTATTCCTAACTGGATCGGTTCATAGATGTCAACGCCATCAAGTTGTTCCTTACCCATGATCCGATGCCTACTTTGCTTGGGGATATCTACATTCTCTCACACTCGTACTACTAAAGACAAGGCACTCATGTGTTGCATACCGTTACTATCCGGTGGTTTATTTGCACCTCCACCCATCGATTTTGAAGAGCGAACAAAGGTTGAGATGGTCTCAAGGTTAATGTCCTCTCTTCGGATATCAGTTGGGTCTTTTCTCAAAAGGACTTCATCTTCATTGAGCGTTGTGGAAATTCCCTAATGTACCTTCTTGGTATAAGGGGAAATTATTATGACCCTTCTCTAGCTCTCGTCGGTTTGGTTTTTTCGAAGAGATGGTCCACATGATATCTTCTCAAGATGTTGTGTTGACTCTGATCGATCTCTCCAGATTACCGACGAAGGTTTATACGCTTGGGGCATGGTAGAAGGCGATACAAGACTTTGGGGCACAAAATCCCACTCCTTAGGAACCTTACCTCAAATGGGTGCGAGCTCGGGCTCAAAACCTCATGATGCCATTCACGCTGTTGTACGTAATTATGGAACATTTGCTATAGGTGGCCGTATCCTATACTATTCTCATCGACATGCCTACCGATTTGAAGACTTGAAGAGATCACGGATTCAACTAAAAGAGGGATACCTTTGAAGCTCGATGTTTGCAAGTGAGAAGAAAGTGCTAGAGTTGACCAGCTACTTCACGAGGGCGCAACATCAGCATACCTCGGCACCAAGAGGGAAGCGCCCTAGAACCCTAGATATGTTTTCTTTTATTGTTTTGAACTATCTTTTGTACTCAAAAGAAAAATAAAAAGAGAACTAATATTTGTTTGTTCATTGTTTGTTTAACAAATTTAAATCCTAGAGGTCCTTGAAAACATTGCATAGCATTCGCATAAACATTGCATAGCATAGCATAACATTGCATCAGGTACATTGGAGTTGGTTTTCTCATCCTCTTGCTATTTATTTTAGCGTGATGGCTCTCGAGCAATTGTCAAAGATCTCCAAGTTCGAATGCTCGGTTTATTGAGATGTTCACTAGCTTGGTCCAAGGCCAAGAAGATCGAAAAAGCTCGTCAACGGAAAAAAAGGGTTGTAGTCTCTCAACATGGGAGACCTACAAAGGTGGTAAAAGTCGGTCGGATTAGTACTCGACAACGATGTCAAGAATGAAGGGAGTAACAAGGGTGATGGTGAGAGCCTTGACGTGAGCACTGTGAAAGAAAAGAAGACCACTATGATGATGACCAATACTCTGACGGAGATGACAAGTACAACTCGAAGACCGTCTGAGATTTATGGAAAATACGAAAATGTCAGGGCTGAATTTTGATGATCGAGTCGTTCTGGTGTTGTGATTCCCCCAAGTTCAAAGTTCCTAATTTTGCCAAGTATGATGGCATTTCTTGTCAGTTGCATTTGAAGTCCTATGTCAGAAAGATCAATCCCACACTGATGACGAAAGTTGTGGATGCATTATTTTCAAGAGTTTGTCAGGAACTCGGTTGGAGTGGTATTATCGATTAGAATGAGCATTATCCGTACTTGGGTGATTTGGTGATGCTTTCTGGACAATATGAGTACAATCTTTGAATTGACACCCACTCATACAACTACAAAGCATGTCTATGGGTCGTGATGAGAAGTTCAAAGAGTATGCTCAGAAATGGAGATTTAGCGAGTTGACCACCCTTGTCGATAGGGAGTTGGTTGATATGTTTATGGGAACATTATCGAGGTCCATTCTTCAATCATCGATTGGAAACTCTTGACGGATTCACGAGCTGATACTACTGACGCATATCGAAGTGGTATCAAGAATGGAAGAAGATTCATGTAAGTCGTCTTCAAATCTGAAGAGATCTTTTGGTGGTAAGAAAAGCTAATCTGTATGGTCGGAAAAGCGAGCCAAGACCGGCCGTGCTCAATCGTGAGGGCAGTTGTGATCTCAATCCTACATCAGCACAACCTCGGTGAGACAACGTAGCG
The DNA here is from genome assembly GCA_021764765.1 of Vicia sativa. Taxonomy (NCBI): domain Eukaryota; kingdom Viridiplantae; phylum Streptophyta; class Magnoliopsida; order Fabales; family Fabaceae; genus Vicia; species Vicia sativa. Next base: position 319,969,356 of record CM038792.1, on the reverse strand, counting down.
AGCGCGCCACGAGGCAGTTCTGAAGATCAACATGCCATTGTCATGACCTTGCAACACATGTTGAAAGCATAATTGATTACCTTGAGGATCCTCCTCGAGAATGTCAACACTTCCTCTCAAAATACAATCCTAATGCTAAGTGTGCTTACCATTCCAATAGCCGGGCATGACAACTGACAATTGTTGGGCTCACGAAGAACAAGATTCAAGATATGATTGAAGCTAAGCAGTTGATTTGATCCTCTGTTGAGACTCAGAATGTGATCAGCTCCTATACTAACCATGACAAGAGTTCAATCTTTTTGGTGGCGATACTTATGTTTTCAACATAGATGACTTGACCATTCCTCGATGACTGTTAAGAAGAACTTGCTATGAGCCGGCATCGATCCGGGATGCCGGAGTTGTTGGTGCCCGTCTGCTTTGATGGTTGTGCTTGGTTGAGAAGGCGTCGATTGCATGATGGATAGCAGTGAGATACTATTTACGAAACCACACATGCGGAAGTTGTGTGAAGGCATGTCTAAGTTGAAGATCGAAGATGCGAATGAAAATGAACCATCTGTAGGGATACCTTGGGGCAGCCAAGTGGAAAGTATGACTACATGGTGAAGTACTACATTTCACGAGAGCTACAAGATTCCTATTGAAGATGTTAAAAACGGATGGGGTGACGACTTCGGAAGACTATCTTGATGTTAACACCATAAGGATTTCCTCTGCGATCACAACCTAGGTGGCACCTCTCATTATTACTTCTCCAAGACGGTTCCATATTCCTCGACAAAGCTATCCCTTGGAATTATGGGTGCGTTTACTATCATGGCGTCAAGCAAGACCCTCGACCATTGAAGATCTTACGGTTGAAGCTACTATTCCTAACATTGACAACATCACGGATCAAGTAAGGTGACGAGAACCGGAAGGTATTCTCTCAGAAATCTCTCCTCCAAAAGACACGCGACTCCACTCGCATTCCGACTACTCAACCAATTTCCCGGCCAGGGGAAAGAACCATGACTCATCTGCTTTCAACGGAAGTACCAAGGAATTCTGGAGCCACCTCAAACAAGAAATGGAGAATTAGAAGATTATCAAGAAAAGTGACTACAATGTTGTGGAGCAGGTTGGGATGAGACTCGTCCAAGATCTCCATGCTTGCTGCTCTTGTGCTCCGAGGCTCATGCTAACGCCTTGGTGAAGTTTACGAAGAATGCTCATGTACATAAGACACTACTACCGACCGGTTTGAAGTTTGTATTACTAGCTGGCTGCCAACAATGGCCTAAACTTCTCGATCTTGATTTAACTCTGTAGGAAGGAAACATAACAAAACCTTGCACATCTACATGGAATGCAAGGGTTACATTATCTCATGTTTTGGTTGATCTGGTTACACTCTGAACATCCTGCCGAAGGCTGCTTTTGATCGCCTTGATGCGAAGGTTGGTTACGAGACCCGGTGACATCATTGTGCGAGCTTTTGATGGTTCTAGCGAGCGATCTTGGAGAGCTCACTCGCCTATCAAAGTCGGATCGAACTTTTGATTCTACATTCTTTGTCATGGACATCCGTCCGACCTCTTACCTACTTGGGCCCCTTGGATACATGGGGCGAGGCATTACCTCTACCTTGCATCGAGGCTGAAATACCGGTAAAGGAAGGTTGTTACGATGTGTGGTGAAGAAGAATATGGTTAGTCATCTACAATCTCCGTTATCTCAAGATGGAAGGTGAATTCTTTGAGGCTCCACATCAAGCTTTTGAAGCGGTTCCCAGTCGTGCTGTTGACTCTCCTGTTACTCTGAAGTTACACAAGCTCCTCCTAGGATGGCCTCCACGAAAGATGCTCAGCTGCGGTTGAAGAAGGTGGTAGTACTATTTAGAGTCGACTCACGATCTTCCGTTCAAGTTTGACAAATCCGGTTTAGGCTTCACCATCAAGGGTCAGAAGATGATACGCCGCGAGCATGCCGGCCAACTCCCTTTCCGCATCAGCCAAAGTGGGATCCATGCTATAGAGGGCAGCGACAACGACGACATCGCAATGGATCTTTCAACTCCGACATGGACTCGGCAATTGGAAGACCGAGGCGTCATACCAATCTCCTTTAGTCGGGAGTAATTATTCTTGTTTGCTTTTCGTATTTTCTATGTTTTGAACAATAAACTCTAAAGCCTGGTGCCTTACCCGGGGCATCATGGCTCGTTTGCGAGGGTTTTTATTTGTTGTTTGCGTGTTTTCATTCAATAAATTCGTTGGACTTTTGCATTCATTTATGTTTTCTTTCTTTCTTTATCACCCTTCAAAGGCTATGTGTTCTTACACACCCACGTGATACAACTGAATCACTCGAATCTCGTTAATAACGGCTATGCTAGTGCTAAATATGACTTGATAATCGATCTACCAAGCCGAAGATGAAAGTGAGGAAAGATTGTGAAGTGCGGGAGAACTTGCGATTACTACAATGAAGAAAGCTGATTATCAGCCATGAAGGCAAGTTGAGGTGAATTTGGTCTTGTGAAGACAGAAAAGATCAAGATAGGAGCGGTCTTGAAGCGGTGTTAAAGAAAGGTTGGTTGGAGGCCTCTACGAGACTACATTGAGGTTTTGCTTGGTCTTACGAAGACATGCTGGTTTAGACATTGATATAATGGTTCATCGATTTAGCAAAGAAGAGTTTTCTCGGTGAAAGCAGGAAGGTTAAATCGTATGCGTCGGAAATGTCGGGAAAATCAAAGCCGAAGTTATGAAGCGAGTTCATGCGGTTTCTATGTCACCTCTTATCCCGATGGTTAGCTAACGTAGTACCCGTACCTAAGAAGGATGGAAATCACGAATGTGTGTGGATTCTAGATCGAACAAAGCAAGTCAGAAGATGATTTCCCTTCCTCATATTGATTTCAGGTTACAACACGCTCGACACAAAGTTTTCTCCTTCATGGATGGTTTCTCGGTTACAATCAGATCAAAATGGCTCCAGACATGGAAGACTACCTTTGTTACGATTAGGGTACTTTCGCTACAAGGTTATGCCATTTGGGTTGAAGAGCAGGCGCTACTTATCGGTGCCATGGTGGCACTATTTCATGACATGATTCATCACGAGATAGAGGTCTCGGCGACGACATGATAGCTCGGTCTCGACCAGAAGAAGAACATCTTGATCATTTGCGGTGTTTTGATTGAAGAAATCAGATGAGACTTAATCTAACAAGTTGCACTTTTGGGTCGGATCCGGTAAACTCTAGGGTTTGTTATCGTGGTAAAATTATTGAAGTTGACCCATGAGGTTAAAGCTATTCAAGATGCCAACTCCCGCAGGAAGGAAATCGAGGAGGTTTCTTGGGCGTTTGAACTACATTGCAGATTCATTGCACACGTTGCTACGTGAGCCAATCTTCAAGTTACTAAAGAAAGATCAAGTAGTGGAATGGAATGGCGATTGCGGATCGCTTTTGACAAAATCAAGTACCTCTGATCCTCATCTGATGCCGCTGCCGAAGAGACCTCTTATCATGTACTTAGCGATGTTAGAGAACTCAATGGGGTGTGTGTTGGGGCAACATGGCCGAGTGCGGTCGAAAAGAGCATGCAATATACTACCTTAGCAAAAGTTTACCGTTGTGAAACAAGAATACATGACTGAGAAAACTTACAACGCTTTAACTTGGGCTGCTTTCGCCGACTAAGGCGGTATATGTTGACTCATACTACCTTTTGATTTCAAGATGGATCCGATAAAATACATCTTTGAGAAGCCGACTCTCTCGGAAGAATAGCAAGATGGCAAATGATCTTGACCGAATATGACATCGATACACTTCTCGAGAAAGCGATCAAAAAGTATAGTAGCCGATCATTTGGCTCGTCAAGCCGTAGATGACTATCGGTCTATGCGATTCGAGTTTCGAGCGAAGATGTTTTGTTAATTCTCGGTGATTAGAGCGGGCCCGGGCGAAGGACACGAACAAGGATCCGATGGACCATGGTCTTTGATGGAGCCTCAAGCGCACTTAGCAATGGCATTGGCGCCATCATCACATCCTACGAGCGGACATCGCCTTTCACCGTGATTATGTTCGGTTACTGCCACAATATGGCGAATCTGAGCGTGCATCATGGGTATTAAAGGCTGCTATTGACTTAAGAATCAAGTTCTTACAAGTATATGGAGACTCGGCTTTGGTGATCGGTCAGATTAAGAGAGTGGGATCGAGCATCCGAATCTCATTCCATATCGAGCATGTTAAGAGTTTGATCCCTACTTGAAGAGATGCTGATCACATTCCACGAAGAGAATCGGTTGGCGGGCATTATGGCTACTATGTCATCTATGTTCAGGTTAGATGGGACAACGAGGCTCCCAGATCATCATTGAGAGTTTGTGAACCAGCGTATTATGAGCTTGATACGGAAGAAACCTTGGTACTGACGTGAAGAGGTATCTTGAGACTCGAGAATATCCATGAGGGCATCATCAATGATAAGAAATTCATGAGAAGGTTTGCATCCAAATTCTTCTTCCTCGGCAGCATCTTATACAAAGCGCAACCCGACTTGTGCTTACTCCGCTATGTGGAACGACGACAATACGTATCATGGAAGAGTTACGAAGGCGCATTTGGTACTCACTCCGGTGGACATACGATGGCTAAGAAGATTAAAACGAGTTACTATTGGTCCACCATGGAAGGCGATTGTCACCGCTCGCTCGATCTTGTCACAAATGCGGATTATGCGGACAAAGTACACGTACCTCGGTACCTACGAATGTTCTAGCTCCTTGGCCTTTTTGCAATGTGGGGCATTGACATGATCGGAGAAATCAAGCCCGGCTTCCAATGGACATCGTTTCATCCTTGTGGCAATTGACTATTTCACCAAGTGGGTGAAGCGACCTCGTTAGCATCATTACCAAGAATGTTGTGGCTCGATTCATCAAGCATAATCTTATACATCGATATGGCACTCCAGAAAGGATTATCACGGATAATGGCTCAATCTCAACAACAAGATGATCAGAACTACGCGCAGTTCAAGATCAACATCAACTCTTCTCCTTATCGGCCTAAGATGAATACAAGCGGTGGAAGCCGCAATAACATTAAGAAGATTATCTGAGAAGATAGCGGTGACTTACAAGGATTGGCATGAGATGTTACCATTGCTCTTCATGGTTATCCTTTCTGATACGAACATCAGCAGGGGCAACCTTTCTCTCGTGTCTGATGCGGAAGCCGTTCTACCCATTGAGGTTGGATACCCTCAACAGTCCTCCAGGCCCTGAGTTAAGCGAAGATGATTGGGTCAGACGGCATGTGACGACAACTTGATTGATGAGAAGCGACTGTCCAAGCGCCATGCAGGTTATCGAAGCGAATGATCGGGGCATTTAACGAAGAAGTCAACAGGTTTACCAATCGGTGATTTAGATCAAAGGCGCATCATTCTTCTGAGTGATCCAGGGCAAATGGACTCCACCTATGAGGGACCATTTGTAGTCAAGGCGGTATTCTCGGTAGACTATGATACTTACACCATGGATGGTGAGACTTCACACACATGAGCGGACATAGTCAAAAAATACCATAAAGGGGCCATGGGTCGACGAACCTGAGCAAAATAAGGGCATCTGGCGATAAAAGGGTTCGGGCAAAGTTAAGGATATATACAAAATATGTACACACGTAGTGGCACGAAAAGCGGCTTGGGCAAAAGTATCATTGGTGAAACCCCGAAAGGCGGTCTAGGCAAAAATTGAGGATTTAAGCGTCGACTATGTCTCAAATCGGATCACTATTTTGAGACCTACTATCGCATTATAAGTTCAAATGGCGAAAATCAATTCAATCACTTTCTCACGGCGGAGATGAGATAGTTGAAATATATGAGTACTAGCATAGTTGGAACTTAACGGTATTTCAGCATAGCCTTTTACCTTTTCTCTTGTACAAATACTTGGCCATCGCCACCTTTCAAATAAATGCAAGTTTCTTTCTATTTCCCCTTTACGATTGTTGTTGTTGCATAAAGTCAATGCGCTTTGAATGATTATCATCCGACAATAAAAATTAGATCCTGGGCTTATACGAAAAATGAATGAACGAGATAATTACTAGGCTCCGGGAATTGAGATGGCAACGAAAGTCACCGATACATTCCCCAGAGTACAATCCCCACGAGTTACCTCACTACAAATCCTCCCTATAGTCTGGAATTTCCTTCCAGCTACGTTGAATAGTTTAATCTCATCATCATCGGCTTTATCTCCGAAGATATTCATCCTCGGCGGGATCGTTTCAACAATGCCCTTTTTCAGTATTTGAAATTATCTAGACAGAAACTTGGTCGAGATAGTGCATCGGAGAAACTTCATCCTTTATTCCCGACCCGAGATTCGTGATTCGATCTTTCAACGGCCTCCGAGTTACAATTACTCCTCGATTAGTGCTCGCAAGATTCCTGATGAGTGTACCTCTAGGCATACAGTTTTTCCCCATGAGGGGTCCATGAACAAGATCTTTGGCGTACGGTCCTCGATCTTTCCATCTGCAGGTATCTAGGCTCGAGACTTGGTCGGATAGTGCATCGGAGAATTCAAAGCTATATTCCTTCTCAAGGTTTCGATCCGTCTCGTCCCTGAGGAAGTCGGAAATTCTCCAGCGAGGATATTCCCATCTACCTCAAGATGGATATGTTTTGAAATACCCACGGCATCCATCATTCATACATTATTCATGGATATCATAATTGTACATATATCATTCATCGCATTGTCATCGCTCTTTTTTAAAGGTAACAATATTCTATCAAAATTTCTCTTGTTTTGCCAAAGCGGTAAGAAGTCGCCGGCATGGCGGGTCCGATTAATGCGAGCAGACGGGAAAACTATC